>BMAO01029639.1:0-272420 GCA_019973975.1 Trichonephila clavata | reverse complement strand
TTAAAATTTGGTAGGCATGTTCCTTTCATGGATAGAGCTCCACTAATAATGGGTTTTGCGAAAATCGACCTCTGAGGAGGGGGGGGGGTTAAGAGTTGTTTTAGACAAAAATTCTGTTTTGGAAGTGTTAAGTCCTATACTTGAAATTTGGCACGCATTTTTTTCTCCATTGAGTAGAAATCTATTAAAAATGTGTTTTGTGGAAATCCACTTCAGGGGGGGGGGTTACGAGAGTGTAAGAAATAATTGTACCTCAATTTTAGAAATTGTTAGAAATTATTATTCAAAAATTTTGTCCGTTTTAGATCAAGAGGTGAGAATTATAAGAACGTTTAATGCTAGGACTTAGATATCAATAATATATATATATATATATTACAGTGTATATTCGTACAACATCACGAAAGGCCCAGCAACACGGATGGGTAACGGCTAGTACCCATACATTATACAGAGAAAGATATATTGAAACACACACAAAATCAATCGGATCCAAATCTAAATAGAAAAAAAAATAAAAAAATTACACGTATTGTATTATTTTCCAATCTGATGTAATTCGGTCATCCATCAGGAAGTGTGTTACATAAATCCAAAATATAACTAAAAGTAAGAAATGAAAAAAACTCACTTTTGAACACTTTTCTAGATAGTCACTGATGCGAGACGATTTTCCCAGCATTGATTCCGAGAAATATAATGCATGAGATTTCAAAACAATGAAAGAAAATAATTGACAAAAAGACAATTTAATTCTGAATATATGCGAGAACATTTGAAACTAAATTCTTTTGTTAGGAATGTAATTAAGAAATTCTTTCCCATCCCCAGAATTATGTTAACTGTTCAGTTTTGTTCAAAATGTCTGCTCTTTTTTTTTGCTTTTTGAGATCCATCGGCATTTTAGAGCAAAATTAGAATTGCAGCAATAAGGCTATGATTAGCGAATTGAGTCGTAGCTTGAGACGCGTGGAATAAAAGATAATCGTGTAGTATTCCATCAGAGATAATCGTGTGGAATTTCATCAGAGATAATCGTGTGGAATTTCATCAGAGATGATCGTGTGGAATTTCATCAGAGATGATCGTGTGGAATTCCGTCAATCGTGCGGAATTCCATCAAAGATAATGTTGAGGTGTTCAATCAGAGATAATCGTGTGGAATTCAGTCAGAGATAATCGTGGGAAATTCCACCAAAGATAACCATGTGGAATTTCATCAGAAATAATCGTCTGAAATTCCATCATAGATAATCGTGTGGTATTTCACATCAAAGATAATCATGTGAAATTCTATCAGAGATAATCATGTGAAGTTTTATCAGAGATAGATATCAGAGTTCTATCATGTGAAATAAGGGGCGATGCAAATAAATCAAATTAAGGCTTAAAATTATTACGCGCCATGAGATGAATTTAACAGGTTACCATCTCGAATGTCATCGTATCAACTGATTACGAATTTGATTCGAAATTACGAGGTCCATCACCATTAACAATTCTTAGTGCAATGTTAATTGAAACCACCAGATTGGTAAAATATTAAGCAATTCCTTGTGCAGAAATTTACAGGAATAGGATGATTTTTGTTGTTGTTCTTTACAAAATATTAGACAGTTTAAAAAATATGTCTCTTAATATACTGTGTTTCCTTGACAACAAGATCTAATAGCAGACTAAACCTTATTGTGATTCTTTGGGAAGTTTGCCTGACTCTAAAAACATATATAAGCAAGCACTTTTTAAGATAATCAGCCAGATAACCAATCGAAGTTCATATGTAACACACGGGCATATTTGATGGCTAACGATCTTCGCAGCGATTTATTAAAACTTTGATATTTAACATTTCGATTGTGGCAACGATTGATTAGAAATTGATATAATAATAAATTTAAAAGGAACGATATATTCATCATAAGATGAGAGCAGAAGCAAGAGATATTCCACTGAGCACCACGAATGAATAGTAAAAAATTATATAGGTGTCCTGTGTGTGTCGAGTGAGTACAGGGGAAGAATCGTGGAAAACTCCAAGAGAGTAAGAATCTTATAACTTTCTGCCCAGAGAAGTTATATCTTCGAATGGATCAAAAATGGCGAATAGAGTAAGATTACCTTTTTTCAGGGTCGTAGCGGGAAAATTTTCGTGGGAACACATTCATATATTAAAACCAAATATTATTTATTTTTAAAGGTATTCCCATGAAAGAATAAATAAAAATATAAACGCAAACTGATTGAACACCAGAAAATTTTCGAATAAATTCATCAATAACAACATGATCAATACTTTTTTTAAAATTACATCCTGGTTACGATTGAAATATCATTTAACATGGATTTGATTGTTAACTCAAAAATATTTAATATTAGAAATGAATTATAACAGTAAGAAGAAAAAAAATGACGTTTGAAAATGGATTATTTATCACAAAAAAAAAAAAAAAAAGATAAATCATTTCGAAGTGTTGCTTAACTAACAAATTCGTCCTTTTTGAACTATTTTACATGTGTTAAAACATTTTAGAGTAAAATCGAATCAAAAACGAAAGAGAAGTGTCTGTTCGACAAAGCAAACTCGACGTGATAAGTGATTTATTAAAAAAAAAAAGGTGAATACACACATTTAAGCATTATAAAAATTTCTACAGAATTAATCAACACATTTTTTTAAAATTTCATAAAAACTCTATTCACAAGGAGTGTTGCGCGATCTGTTAGTTTACATAACTGTTTCACGAATACAAAAACAGAAGATTTAAATTTAATTCATATATGTACGTAAAACAAAATCTTTTTGTTATCACAGATTCCGATGGATGTATAGGAATACGGGGAATGGGGGGGGGGGATTCTCCTTAATTTACAGCTTAATTAAAACAATGAAACAGAGCGATGAACGCACCCTTATGTGAGTGTATTTCAGAAAAATAATAAATTATAGTTTTAAAAAACTAAAAAACACCCTTTTATAGTTAATCGAACTTAGTTGTATCTTAACCTTTTAATCGCCAAATCTGGAAATGGTATCTGAAAGAGTCACCAGATGCTGGATGGGATCTGAAATGGGAAATCGTTAATCCTGATGATCCTGATCAGGACAGTGGAACAAAATTATTATATTGCCATCGGTCCTGGACAAGTGAGCAAAATTTCGAACTAATCTGTCCTCTTAAAGTGGGTAAAAACTGAGTTCAAAGATTTCGTTGCTTACAAGTGAAGCTTATAAAAGGGTGTTAAAAGTTATTTGGTGTGTATTGATAGCATAAAGATCACTCTTCATTTAAATATTTTAAAAGACAATTTATTTAACTTAAAATACAATACAAGAATACTACCGCAAATACCCGATGGAATGCATTTATCGAGAACTGGAAGTTAAAAAATGCGGGATATAATATGATATTTAAACCAAAAGCGATTAAAAGCAATGATCCCCAAAGAATAGAGTGACTCCCAAAGTGGTCTATATGGATCCCCAGGGGTCTATGATGACCTGCAAGGGGTCCACGGAGGCGAAAAAATAATTTGGGGGTCTATGAAGTATTAATTGGGTGGGGGGGGGGGCTACCATGATGGCTCTTATTTAACCAGATCATGACTTTAATTTTAAAAGAAAATTTAATCAACAATCAATTACTTATTTTCAAATATATTTTCTAATTTAATGAGGCTAATTTGCAGTTCCTAGGTAACAGCATAAATTTTACTGAAACGATCATCATTTCGGCGTTTTTTGCCAGAATTAAGCTTTTAAGGAGTAAAAAATTACCGTTACAAATTTTCCCAGTTTCTCAATTTGTCATAATTTTCCAGGAAAATAACATTTTAACCTACGTTTAACATTTAAAAGCCCTTTATTCAGATTTTGAAACTAGATTTGAGAAGGCTTTGACAATAGTGATACCACAGTAGGCAATGAATTCATACGGTCACATCGAAAAAGGAATGCCAAATTACGAGAGGAATTGGTTGGAATAGACACTAACGGAGATATTGAAGTAAAGTTTAGAAACTGATATCAGTATTTTTGGCTTCAAAACGATATTCCTATTATTTATCCCTAATAATGGAATACCTTGAGAAAGCTTTTAATTTCTTTTCCTAGTGAGGAGTTTCAGCAAGGTTGCCAAACTCCAGAAAGAAAAAAAAGAAAGACTGGACACTCTCTCTCTCTACTAACCGATGAGATTTAGGGTTAAATCTGACAAGATTGATGTCAAAGGTGGAAAATTTGTTATTGAAACACTAGATTCATCCCTCCCATTAAAAGCATTTGTTTGTTGTTCAGTTACTTTATGTAACAAAAATTTTATATATTAATTAAATTTTAATTTAATTAAGATGTGGTGTGTGCTTCTTCACTATACTCTTCACTACAGTTAGAAAACTTAAATCTTTTGAAGTAAGTAGCACTATAAAAGCTGTCAAAAAGATATTTAAATTAATAAATTTGAAAAATATCAGAGTGAGGTAAGTAGGAGTCTACACCAAACCAAAAAACATGCCAAGGGATCTATGAGACAAAAAAGTTTGGGAACCTGTGGAATAGAGGGACATAGAAGCAAAAATTATGTACTTATATGAATTCTGTCCAGACGTTTAAAAAATGCTGCGGATGCTTAAAGATAACCTACTAAATATTAAATTACTAAAATGCAACACTATTTGATACTTCCAGATTGTGCCACGATTTGCAGCCAATTATGGAATCCGTTCCTACATGTGTTAGAACACGATAATAATAACGATGCAACATTAGGCAACATTTTTTGAATTTGTGACGTCTTTTGATTTGGGGAAATTGGTCGAGCGTATAATACGGAAGTTCCCAGTATTTCTTGTTTTTAACACCCTTTTATAAGCTACACTTATATCTAACGGAATCTTTGAACTCAATTTTTACCCATTTTAAAAGGTCAGATTAATTCGAAATTTTGCTCACTTGTCTAGGACCGATGACAATACAATAATTTAATAATTTTGTTCCATTGTCCTGATCAAGATTAACGATTTCCCATTTTCAGATCCCATCCCGCATCTGGTGACTAATTTCAGATCCCATGTCCAGATTTGGCGACTAAAAGGTTAAGTTACAACTTAGTTCGATTGACTATAAAAGAGGGTGTTTTTTAGGTTTTTAAAACTATAGTTTATTATATATATTTAGTGTATTCTTTAGTCTCCAATCACTTGCATCAGGTAACTCTTTACTTTTATATTCAAATAATAAAAGTTTTACTTTGTATTTAATGCAAATTTTATAATTCTGCTGAAAAGGAAATTTTAAATATCAGTAAAAAAAAATCGCCATCATAGAATATCTTATTGTGTAGCAGATATATTGTTTTTGTTATTCGAAATTTATCAAACACATTTGGGAGCCCCTGTATGTTCTCTACTATAACAAAATACCACTTTTAAAAGCAAATTTGTTCTGTGAGGTGAAAGATATGCATATTTAAAATCATATCTGCTAAAACATATGAAGTATATAATATGGTTTATATATATATATAAATTTCTTCAAATTTAAATATATTCTGCCCCTACTACATTTTGTTTTTAATTCTTATAATAGTGAATTCTACTATTTTTAGTCTTTAAGAGAAAGAGTTGAGAAATATTTCGAATAGATTATATTGAAAAAAGCTATAAAGTATCTCTACGATGATGATTACAGGTAAACAAATACTAAAAAAAGGATGTGGTGAGTTTCTTAGAAAATGAATTGGGAAACGTTTCTCTGAAATAGATCAACATCTATAGAAGCTATTTTCTCTAATTTACTCAACTCCAAATGAGGTAGATAAAATAAATAAATAAAAAGTTGGAATTTATTAGCATCAAAAAATTTTCAATTATTTCCCTTATGTAATAAATATTCAATTCACATCAGAAAATTTTCTTGGAAATTAAAAAAAAATTTGTTTTTTAATATTCGAAACCAGACTATATTTACAATCGCAATTTCATTCCAAATTAAATTACTTCGAACAGAACTCATTACTACTAAACGTTGCCGAACAATTCTAAATAAATATCCATCATCAAGGCCGAAACGCAAACGATTTTCTGGAATATAAAAGGAATCAAATATATATATTTATTTATTATTCTTGGAGGGGAAAAGAGGGGAAAACATGTTGAACCGTGCAAGAAATGAAAACTGGCCAAACGATAATTTGGGAATAAGTTAATATTTGCACCTGCATCTTATCGACCACTTATTCGACGATACAACAGCAATCTTCGCGGCTTCGCGTACCGACAAAAGAATGAGATTCGAACCCCGTATTTACATTTCCTCCGTTGGGTGGAGTTAGACTTCTTGATTTCGTTTCTTCAGCAAACATGGCGAAGGCCGACTTTGATAGTCGGATGTTTGATCTCTCGATTTTATCTCGAACTTAACGGCTGCATGACAAATTTGGACTTGGAACTCGAGTTTTTTCTGCGATTTACTCAGCTACAATTCATGCTGTGCTGAGAGGCAAAAAAGGGAAAGAATTTGATTCATAATATTGGTTTTAACAAGGTACTATTTGTTTATGATGCAAGTAGTTTTCGATGAATGAAATAATTGCATAACTTTTGTAAAAAAAAAATCTGTCAGAGAAAAAATTAAACTAAAGTATACTTTTGAAAAGACTAAAAATTTAAATTTTATGAAGTCGTATTAGTATAAAGGATAACATTGTTTTCTTCGAATGCAGTCATTTGAATAAAATATCGAAGTTTCTGAGTTATTTAACTTCTCGCAAGCAACTAGCAATATCAACTCAAATGCACCGTGAATGGTGTGCTATATAGACTGCTTCGATATGTGGAAATAGTAATCAAAGAAATATAATATATTAATTTAAATAAAAAAAATTGTGCGCTCTTGACCACACGATAGAAGTGAAAACTTCCAATTTTGTAATGTTATGTATGGGATTAGTGTGGATTATTACGGTGAATAAAAAACACAAGGTGATATTAGTATTGTTATATAAAATTATTTATTCATATGTCTGTTCTCATAAAGTATAATTTGTTCGTAATTCGGAGAAGGGCGCCAGTTCAGGTGTAGTACTCGTCATTTGACCGTGATAGCTTGAGTGGCAACAACAGCCAAGTGGTTATGGTCGTGAACTCGTGGCTAACGGTTTTCAGTGGAGTAGAGGGTTCGCGTCATAAGTGGCACTGAAGACGCACCGTGTAAAGAGACTGATCCGCACACGGCTCTCCTCGTCTTCGTCCCAACTCCATTGGTTCTTTGAGACAATAGGCCGGTGCGACTGTGATCAACTCTGGCGCCGTACTTAGCACATCATATGGAGAGTCTATCAATCACCCTGCCACTTTAATATTGAGGGTACCCTCCAGGATATATCTTTATCACAACATGCCGACATTCCTTTTCATTCAAATAGTTCGCGGTCCACATGTGAGGTATTGTTCACAGGAGTGTCCTTTCTACAGATCGTGGAGTCCAAACGTCACATAAGGGTCGGAGAAGGAAGAAATGCGCTTTCAACAAAACCGCTTTCAGAATCGGCTAAACATCTGTTTGCACCTAGGCATGAGAGAAGAATATACAGTCTCTTTTGGAAGAAATGTCCCATCTGGGCATTCCGCTCACCCCCGTACATCAAACCTTAGAGGTATTGTCGGAAACTCTTCGTCTAATAAGCCGACGCTACAGCATGCTATATACTATCAACTCATTAAGATCTCTGGAAAGAGTGCCATTGCTCAATCATTTTTCTGATCTCAAGCGTGGTAATAAGTTCGAATAAAAAAAATCAGTCTCAAATACAAGCTAACAAAGTATTAAATACAAGTCAAAAGAATATGAGTTACAGCTGAAAAAGCAAATCACTCTAAATGCAATAATTTCTATTACAAATAATTTATTTTTATGAAGAAGTATAAATAACATTTTTATAAATCTGATAAAAAAAAAATGAACGAGAGGTCTCTTGTGTGTGCAGACGATTGGAAAAAAGTAAGGCAGCTGAAAAGATGAAATAAATTGCATAAAAGATATATAAATTAAAATAGTTGTCGTTACTGTGTATGAAAGAGAAAACGATTAAGTTTTTATAGGATGATTTTCAAGGTTTAAAAGCCTATTTTAAAATTCACAAGAAAAATAAGCTGTGACTTTTAATTAATAGACTTTTCTAATCTTTGTGAAAAACAGTTTCTTGTATACCAAGGGGAATTTGAGATTATTCTAGTTTGGTTTGAAGAACTATAATTTTTTTAAAGATTTGGAAAAGGTAAAGAATTACAAATCCGATTACTTGTTTGTATAAAAATATTTTGTAGGTATCGGTAAAAATTAGAGGGGTGCATTTATACACACTTTTGGCCATTAAAACTGCATCACCGTGAAGGAAAGTAAATACAAAAAAAGATATTTATTGTACTTGAACAGTATGGCATGAAGACAAAGTGATTAAATTTGGAGGTTTACAGAGGTGCAAAATTTGCAGAAACAACTGCCACCCCTGGGAGTTAAAACGACACCACCCAGTTAGGTATGGAGTCGAACTGTGTTTGGATAATATAAACGGTTAATTTATTTCATGCTGTTTCAAGTCTATATGCCTCACTTCATCAACCATATCAGCTGGAACAGGATGGTGGGCCGGCCTCTCAGCAAACCAAAATCAGATGTGTTTCATGGGTGACCAATCTGGAAACCGAACAGCCCAGGGTAACAATCGAATACCCTGTGTGTCGAGGAAGGTCAGAACACGAGCAACACGTAGTCTTGCATTATCTTGTTAATAGAGGGTGCTTGAAGATGGGGCACTACCACTGGACATAAGGTGTCAAAAATGTACCAATCTGCGTTTAAACTATTATCGATCCGAACTAGAAATGTGCGTGTCATTTACCCAATGATTTCCCAAACCCCAAGTTCTCCAGGTGTAGGGCCTCTATGCCGATATCGAATGCAAGAAAACGAAGAGTGGTCCCCTCGGAGTCCCCAGACACGTATACCATCATCAGAATACAACAAGCAGAATTTGGACACGTCTGAAAGACGACATTGTGCCTCTTCTGAATCCCGTTTTGACGTTCGGTGCACCAGATTCGCCGTCTCTATGCTGCCGAAGTAAGGGCCGCCGTGCTGACAGTCCATACTGCTACAAACGTCGTTGCACCGTACGAGTGGATATTGGGGATATTGCAAACATGTCCGTTTCCTGACTAATGGTTGGTGATGTGGTTGTACAGTTTTACAGGACAGACCTTACAATATATCTTTTCTCTCGGGTGTTAGTCATGGAAGGGAGTGGTGATTCTGCATGCCGATCAGTAAGAACCCCAATAAACCATTGATTCCATATTCGAATGACAGTGGTTGGATTTCAACCAGTGAGACGGCGATATCACGGAACAATAATCTACGCCCTCGATAAGCAACGATCTTTGCACTATAGAATTTCTACACTTGTTGCTAAGAGGCATAACACATGATACAATGAGCAAACTCCGACCTTACAAAGCGCTTTCCAAATGAGAAATCAACTACACAACTTTTCTTTCATGCAGTGCTTCAGATGTCATGTCTCCCTTCTGCATCATCTAAATGCGTTGAAATACTATTCTTTTGCATGTCTCGACCTCTTTTTTCTTTCGTGGAATTTTAACGTTCGTCCGATCATTCATTCCTGCAGTTCCAATTTTAACGGCCAGCAGTGTATTTTATATAATAGGTAAGTTTGAGGAGACCAGAATTCCCCCTAGATGTTCGACCCATGAAAGGGTAACAATTTGCTTGAACGGTGTATGCATTTTTTTATTTATAATATTTACATACATTGTATATTATTATTATTAATATTAATTTTACTTGAAATAAAGACTTTTTTTTAAAGATGTTTTCGTACAACTACTACTTGCGTACACATACTACTTTTAGGGAAGAAGCTTACATTAAAAAAAAAAACAAGTAGACAAACGAGAGAAAGCACATCGAGGCATAATCTTTGTGCTAAAAATTAAAAATCTCTTGGTTGTATGGGAGGAGTTTTGACCCTCAAATCCCACCCTTGTATAAATTACTCTGGTAGTTTCTGTTTTAAAAAAATGTTATTCTTATTGACAGAAGAATATGATTAATTATTTTTTCTTTTTATAATTAATTCTGCGACAAATTCAATAGAATCATTTTGCTTACACAACTAAATGAATTTAAATACAACCAAGCATTATTTTTTAAGTCATCTGCATTGGTTTGACAGAAAAAATTTTTACATAAAAAATAATTCAATAAATTAATTTTTTAAAGAATTATTTTGCTCTCTCAGTCAAACTAATTAAGTATTTTTTAATTTATTTAATTTTCATATTATCTTATAACATTATCTCTTTATTTAGCAACCAACTGCTTGTGATTCGTGGTTTTTTTAATAAAGTGAAAAAAAAGCTTCTTGATTAAAATCAATAAATTCAACTCATCGATCACCGCAATTCGAAAATACGAAAATTATTTTGAAGGCTGTATTTTTTCTGTAGAATGTTTTCAATTATTAAAAGAAAAAAATGTGCCTTAAAAATGGAATATCAGAGGATAATGAGTTAAAATAGAACATTTTGAATAAAAAAAAAACGGTTCTTTTATTTGATAACACGTTTATATATATATCTATACTCACACATATACATATATCGCAAATCAATTTTTTATTTTCAAGCAAAATCATCATGCATATTACATGTTATACTCGAAATGATACATTTAGAGGTCATAAATTATATAAAGTAAACTTATTATTCTTCGAAGTCACGATTTTTTTTTTTTTTGGAAATGTTTAAATTTTAATCGAGTTTAAGCCCTTTTCCATTCTAAAAGAAATCGTTGTCATACACGATGACGAGATAAGAGTCTCACTAAGCAAACATCCGGTCTTATCCTTTCGGAACGATTCTCAAAGAAGCGGATTGATCGACGGAATCTTTAGTATCGGTCGATGACGGAACAAATTTTGCATTGATTCTCTGAACTTGAACATAGTTTACATTTGGAAGGAAAAAAAATGACGGTATAAGAGAAAAACAATTCAACAACAGGATGTGACTCAAAATATGCAAAATTTAAGGCCATGGGTTATACCAGTTTTTAAATAAATTCCGTTTTCTGTAACGAGTTCTTATATAAAACTGATTTTCTGCAGATATTTTTTTTAAGGATATTTAAAATATCTTTAATTAAAAGGAAAAATTACTTTTGCATACGAAACCATGATTTTGGAAAAGCGTATAAATGAATATTTTTTTTTTATAATCAGTGCCAACTGAATTAGAATACACGTAAAATATTTTTAAAAATACTTTTAAAAGGAACGATTACTTAAATGCACTTTTTTTTGTCAAAAAATGAAGAAATAATGACATTTTCAAAGCAGTCCCCTTCCATGAAAAATGCTTCCATAATAATAATATTTTACCTGCATATAACAAGACTTCTATATCGGATTTGAGTGAGTGAGTGAATATTAACGTCGCACTGTTCAGCTACACGAGGTCTTTTGGCGACGGTCCGCGTAATTTTGAACCATGGTCAAGTGACGCGAACGACACCTTAGCTGGCACCCCCTTTTCTAACTACCACACCACCGGAGGACGTTTGAGCTCTCGACAGATTTAACGTGCATCGCGCCCCTACACGGCGGGTCTTCAGTGGTACTGGGATCGAACTCATGACACGCTAGCCATGATCCGAAGCCTAGACCACTTGGCTACCGCAGCCACATATCGGATTGGAACTAAAATTTTTGAAAAATTCACACTATTTTCTGTGTTTAATCAATTGGAATAATAACGGGTATTTTTAAGTCTCTAGCTATATATAATTCCTTCCTCCTCAGTGGCTCGACTGCCCAGGGTGGGCCTAGGCCTTCTCAAGAAGCCTTTTCCAGGCCAGCCTTCTTCCTGCTAGTGTTCTCGAAACTAGGAGATCCTTTTTGAGGCCATCAAAGCTATGCATAATTAATAAATATTATTATAATATTTTGCTTATATGTTTGAAAATGTCATTTTTTTTCTTCATTTTTTGCCAAAAACTGCATTTAAATAATTTTTTCTTGAAATAATATTCTTCAAACAATTTCTAATTCAACTGACACTAAATATCAAAAAATTATTTATTTTTACGCTTTTTGAAAAAATCACTGTTCTGAAAATGATCATCACCTGAAATTACATTTTTTTATGCAGTGATTCCCCCCCCCCTCTGAAAATATTGAATTTATATTTATTTTATTCACACAGGATTTTTTTAGATTTAAATCAAATTCTCCATTAAAAGGCATTTTTCTCCTTGAAGTCATTTGCTTCCATTACTCTTTCTAAAAAATTTCGATTTTCTGACCCCATTAAATGTGTCTTTCGACTGAAAACTATTACGCACTAGAAAAAAAGAAAAATAAAGTTTTAAGCAATTATAGAATTTATGTGATCGAAATTTATCCAAAGATAAAATTTATGTACTTAAAGCAAGGGTATCAAACTCAAATGGTCAAACAAATAAAAGGGGTGGGGGGGGTCAAACAAATAAAGTTTTACTTTAGGTGGTCCGCAAAAAAAATCAATATTCATAGAAGCGTAAGTTTATTTAATACATTATAATAAGCATACATATAAAAGAACAAGAAAAAATTAATATTTACATCTCTTCTCTGCTACTATCTTTGCTATTTCGGGAGAAATTTTGATATTTTATTATGTATTATTGTGTGCGGATATACCGGCCGGGCTGCGAATTTTACACCCCTGATTTAAGGTAACACAATATGCACAAAAATTGTAAATTATATACATTACATATAATTACTAGCTGGATACCCGTTCTTTGCACGGGTGAATCAAAAAAATTAAACAATACAAATTGAAGGATGAAGAAGTTTTTAATGAGTTAATTTTATGTAAATTCCAAAATAAACACACAAAAAAAGCCTTCTACATATTTGTGCTGAAAAAAAATAATAATTGTTTAATTTTTCAGCCTGTAGTTCTAATAGCAGATATAAAGGATTTATAACGCCCCCGTAACTCCCTCGTGGGTCAGTTTCTGAAAACACCTTCCTTAAGCTGATCTCTGCTCAGCAAAAGTAACACATGGTTACAAATTTGTTGTAATGAACGCTTAAAATAGTGTAAATAATTTATATCTGAATGTGTAATACGTTGTTACTTTCTGTGTTGTATTTATTTTATGTTAAAATTATAATACGCAACGCTGTTCCTTGCATTATAATGGCAATTCAATGGAAACACACATAGTGAAATGTTGGTGATTAAGCCAAATTGGCATCATTTTTGGAGACCATGTTGGCAACTTGGCGATTGATTGAATGGTGCAGAAGTTGACATACTATAGCGCTACTTGGTGGGGAGCTGCAACAAAGAGGATAGCTCAAAAACCTTCTCCAAAAAAATACATATACTTGCTAATTTTCATAGTAATCAGTTGAACGGGGTTGGAGTGAAGCGAGGTCAAAAATACAAGCATCCATTTTTATATAGAGAGTGTGCTGGATTAGAACCCGTGACCTATGGATTCGTAAGCACGTAACATTCCATTAGACAAAAGTGAGCACTCCTGTCCGGAGGCTGTTACTGGCTTATTTAGATATTACCACAGTACTCCCCCACCAGTGAGTCGGTGAATAGGCGAACGAATGAGATACTTATTGTTATGGCGAGCGTATGAGCTGTTACTGTTGCGTCAAGTGAGTCTGACGACTTTGTACTACGTCAAGGGAGTCTAACAACTTGGATTGCTGCGTCAAGTGAGTCTGACAACTTTGATAGTTCTTGTTGTGGTTAGATGGTGCCACGACATAACAGAAGGTTTTGCTTTTTTTCCTTTTCAGCCTGGGTCACCAATGTCGGAGATAGAACCCGCGATCTATAGATCCAAATCCAAGTAACATGACCACTAGATAAAAGTGATCACTCCTGTCCGGAGGCTGTTACTGGCTTATTTAAATACCGATACACAGAGATATAAGAATGGTATCAAATAAATAAGATGCCTGTAACAATTTTTTTTAAAGCCACGGTACAAAGTACCGTGACCCTTTATACTGTGTCTCAATAGAGTAGACTTTGACAACAAAATAGGAGAAGATGCGAACAGACTTTTAAGGCTGTATTCAACTAATTGAATCCCGGCAGCAGTGTGGTACCTACACACCGCGGTTCCACGCCTCAGGTTCAGGGTTCAAACCACGGGCTGAGCAAGGTCAACTCAGCATTTCATCCTTTCAGTGGGTCGATAAATGAGTTCTAAGCTTGCTTAGAACTTAACTCTGGGGTTTCGCGTCAGACTGACCACCTGACCCGAACATTTGCTCATGCACGAAAACTGAGATGAGCACAGTCAGCCTTAGCTCTCATGGACTGTTGCGCCACTGAGATGAGTTTATAGTTTAGTATTCACCTAACATAAATGGAACAGCATCCATACTTAGAGAACCTTTCCAGGTGCATGGTTTGAAATTCTCAGTTTTCAGTGAATATATGTCCGGTAATATTATTTCATGATTAAAATTATTCGAATCACGTTATTATTAAGGTCTCATTGAGGACACAACGAGCACCCCCTCTCCCCCTACCCAGGCCACGGCCCTGGATCCATTTGGCTCTTGCCTGAGAACGTCCCTGGGTCCACTCTGTAATAATAAACGGAAAACGGAAATCGATGATATAATTATAGACCTATAATAAATTGGTTTATACAAATTAAACCATGAAACATTTTCCGCGATCTTTAGGTAATCGGATACCTTCAAAAAGAGCTTTAAAAATCATCTTTAATGATATTGTGGGAGACAGTATGCTTAATAAACGAGGCGATGTTTAAGGATTACTAATTTCATTTATTCTTATGCTCGTTGACTGCTCTCGGAGGGACGCGTGCGCTGCCAGGGAAGTGTGTAAACGGAATGCATGCACTGGGCCGCTGTATTTTAAAAGCTAACGCATGCGCAGATTGCCTGCGCGAGCAATCCACTCGCAATCGCTGAGGTCTCGCGCATGCGCAGATTGTAGTGGAAAGCCCAAAAGGAAGAGGAGTTTAGAAACTCTACAATATTCTCGATAACGGCATGTGTAACTAAAATGATATTACTATTAAATTTTAAAATTCGTATTTTGTTAAAACCATAATTTTAAATATAAAACTAAATATAAAAAATGAAATGTGTGAGAATGATTAATGAAAAAATGGGGCACTGAAATTTTTATTTTCCTTTCAGTGGTGTGTGGGAATACTATGAATAACAGTAGCCAAAGTTAATTCCGCGTACGGTTTTTATTATTATAATCACTCAAATTATCAAAAAAAAATGTCCAGATGAATTGTGACATATCAAAAATATACCAAAAATAATTACATTTTAAGTTCAACCAGCGTCGATTACGCGTTGTAATTCTTTTCTCCAACTAAAAAAAGCATATTTAGAATAATTACAAAAGATGCCAACTTGAACAGCATAACTTTAACAACAGACGAGATCAGCAAATAAATTAATACGATAAATTAGAGTGACATGAATTATTGAATTACAACAGACTATACTAATATAGAAGAGAATTTTCTATCTAAATATCTATAACTACTGTATAATTTAAATAATCAATTAAAATTAGTTAAAATTTATATATATATATAAAATATAAATCTTAATAGAACTAAAAATTTTACATTATGAAACAGATACATTTAAAAATAAGACTTCAAGATTCTATGGTTGAATATTTTAATTTTATTAAAATTAAAATTGGACATATATTGCTTGCTGATAAACAGTTGAGATAAAGTTAGAGCAGGGGGTCGGCAAGCATTTTAGCAGTGGCGTGCCAAATCAATCTGCCAATATGATTCAGCGTACCACACAGTAGGACATTTTTAATACAATTCGATTTCCGTGATAATGCATACAGAGCTAGAGAATAGAGGTCAATAATATAGATGTACAATTTTATAATATATTAATTTTACATAATTTAAAGATTTTCTTAACACAAAATAAACACAGCATAACATGTAACTATTTCTTCAAAAAAAAAAAAAAAAAAAAAATTGTACATTATGCATTTTTAAACACATTTATTAAAATAAAAAAGTATAAGTCGTGACGGGCTATTCGCGAGATTTCAATACTAATCCTCTTGGGAAACTTTGGGGCCAGCATTTATACTATTTCACAGCCTTTTCAGGAAAAACTCGAGATAGTTATATGTTAATTAGTTCGACTATATAAAGACTATATATATATATATATATATATATATATATATAGATTTTGTAAATGTAGGAGAAGGAGTAGCCAAGCTGCACGTAAGTATCGTCGGTGAATCACTTCACGAACTTAGCGCGCGTTTGATAGATATAAATCATAAGAGTAAATTGTTAGATTGACAATTGATGAAAATAGATTCAGTACCGACCTGAGGTTAGCAAGTGTTCGTCTCCTTGTCCATTCTGATAGCCGAGATTATTTAGAATTGAATATTAGAATTGAATATTAGATTTGAGTATTAGAATTGAGTGTTAGGATTAATCGACGTATTAGGGAATCACTCCTAGGTTTCTACTTATAATTAAACTTGTGATTGTTTAAGTGTTTGTCAGTCCTGAATAAACATAATTGTTATTATGGCTTTTGTTGGTGATGATATGTTTCCTCCCACACTTAGAGACGCGCCGGGCAGAGTGAGCGGGGTCCAAAATAGGACCCAGCCACCACAAAGTATTTCCCTTAAAATAATAAAAATTTTAATGCTAACCTAGTGTTTGCACCGCTCTACTTTCCTAACACAAAAATCAGGGTTACAATGTGTAACTTTCAATTTGACTCGATTCTGAGTATTCAGTTATTAAACAATTTCTGAACGGACTCGAAAGATTTTTCATATGAGGAAAGATTTTTTTTACTTTGATATGTAAAACTAAAAGCGGAAAGCAGACTATATGCAATTTTTACTCTTCAAACAATAAAATCTCTCCAGCAATGACATTCAATAATTTACAAAATAGCTGTAAATTTTTCTTTAGAGTTATCTTCAGATTTTTTCATAGTTCCGTAAATGTCCATAATTCTGAAGATGTTTGTCAAATAAGGTCCATTACAAATTTGTCAACTTACATGCACACAAAAATTGACAAATTTGTTGAGTAGTGCAGAATGCCACTGAGAATCGTAACGCGTGCCACATGTGGGACATGGGCCACAGGTCTCCGACCCCTGGACTAGAATTTCGTGTCATGTTAGATTGAATGATAATGTAACAATTATTTTCACCTGCTTTGAATCAGATAAAATAGGTTCAAACAAATTTCAAATTAGGGATCACTTTCCTAAAAAGTCACTGCTTACACAGCAGAACAAAAAATTGATAGATTCATTGTTATAAACAATTCTTGGGTGATTTGTATTGATTTATTTGTTTTCTATTCTAAATATCTTTTTTCTCTGCACATTTGTAATGTAAAAAAGTACTGTTTTGCACGACATAGGAAAGGAATTAGTGCCACAGATTCCAATTTGATAATTGCTGTCAATATAACTCCTACTGCCTATGAGGAAAAAAATTTCTTTGAATCTACCGCCAAGTGATAACAACAACGACCGGTTTCTCTGATCTGAGCCACTTAGTCAAATCGACTTCATTATCATGAATAAATTTTCTCTTTTTAATTAACTATTTTTCCGATTGAAAGACCTCTTGATAAAGATAAAAGAACCTCCTTTTTCGTACCCCATTTCTCCCCTTTTTTTCTCTCTTTTTCTCATTAACTAAAAACCATCTTTCTTTCACTTGAAAGCACATCTTTGCTACAAGATCGTCTGCTGTAAACACTGACAGTACGATTGTGGCGCCGTCTAGATGATCTGATGTGGCGGAACTATACTCAAGGTGGAGGGAGAGGGGTAGAAAAGGGGGAACCAGGCAGAATAGACTGAATTACCTAATCCGAGTCGAGATAAAAAAAATCGTCTTGTTAAAAATAAAGAACTGTTTGTTCTGCTTCTCTCAGTTTTCTTTTCTTGTTCTTTTTCGGACAGAACTATTTAACTTCCTTTCAATGGAACGTTTTATTTGTTCTTAGTGGAAGGAAATCTTCGGAATGTTCTGAGATTCTGATCTAGAAGACTTAACCTCTTTTAGAATTTTTTTTCTTCCCAAACAATACTATTCGAGTGGTGGCTGCGAACAGTATTTCGAACTTGTTTTGACTATTGTTAATGTCAAAATTCCCTCCCACCCTACTTTTTTTTTAAGCAAACGATTGTTAGAGAACACTCTTCGTTGTCAAATTCGTGTCCTCAATTTTTGATATTTAGATTTCGTTTAATGTACTCATTCAGTAAAAGACCCAGAAAAGCTCTTTTGGGAACATAAGTTCACATGTCATAAGGTAATAACAATAGCGATTGGATTTTTAATTCGGAATTATTCCCTTTCATAGAGCTAATGCGGAATTCTTATTTTTGAGAAGTAAGAGAGAAATCTCTCTAAAACAATTGGTAAGTACATAAATACTTCTAAAAGAAATTGAAATACTAATGTAATGCATTTCTCATGTAGAAGGATATATCAGAAGTAAATATTGATTCAGTTGGAACGATAACAGAAAATAACGCAGCGTACTGTTTTGTAAAGAATTTTTTTAAAAAAAGGAATTAAATATGACACAATAAATATCACTACCTACAAAATTTGCTTATTATCCATTTTAAAATAAGGAAATCATACGTTTAAATATTTAATTTTAGTTACCTGTCCCATATTGAGGTATTATTCGGTATTTTAAGATGTAAATTGCTAGAATTTATTTATGGATTTTTAAAATTTTACTCTTAAAAAAAATATAGATTGGATTAAAATTATTCCATAAATAAGTTTCTAGAACATTGTATCATATATATATATATATATATATATATATATATATATTACAAAATTAAGAGGAGTTTCTGATTTTTTAAAAAAATATAAATTGTTATATTCATAGTTTCGAACCGAAAACCGGAAAAAACCGTTATTTTGGTAGGAATATAAACCGAAACTGAATCGAAAAAAAAAATATGGGTTCATTTCGGTTCGACATATCTTCAGTTATTTAGTGTTACTGTACATAAAAAACCGACTTATCAATAATTTCTAATTTAATATATCCGAGCACGTTCGGTGGACCCTTTTAAAAATAGTATACTAAAGCATTATTAATTCTTTTTAGGGATCAATAAGAACAAATATTAATATTTAAATGTACAACAATATTTTTAAAAAATTATCTAAATTTTACAAAAATCGCAATTACAAGTGAAATTTTAGCATACTTTCGATAAAAATTCAAAGCAATTAAAGAAAAAAATAATAAATTTATATCAGTAAATAGATTACTAAAATAAATTAGATGCATAGCTGAAGAATATACTAAAAATTTAATATTTTGTTAAAATTTAAGAATTTTAGAGCTGACGAGTAAGAAAAGTGACGTTTTTTATGAGACCATTATTTAAATAGTAGGCCATAATTCAAAAAATATTCGTACAATAAGAAATATTTTAGTACATTCTCTAGAAAATATAAATATTAGGTTCAAAAAGCTTCATAGAAATACATTTATAATATTTCGTGTTATCAGACTTGCCATGATAGATTTCGAACAATTCAAATGCCCACTTCTGGTTTTTCTAATTTTATAAAATTGATGTAACTTGGCCTCTAGGTAACGTAGAAACAAAAAAAAGTATGTTTTTGTAAAACCAAAAGTTATCTCTTTCAATAAAATAAAAAAACAAAAAATATGTGTTTTGACGGAATTTGGTCATTTCAGCGTGTTCGGATTAGAGATTGCAATACCGGGATACTGAATACTGGTATTTTGAACCATTTGTACTATTTTGTAATACCGGTATTCACAAGTTTAAATACCGTTTTTTTTTCCGGTATTTACTAAAATTTTTTAAAATTGTCTCCACTGTATGCTCAGGGATCCCCAACATAGCAAAATAGTAACGTTTTTGTTTTTATATCTCCCTAATTAGACTGTGAATGTAAAGTTGCGTCGTACAATCAAGAGAAGTGATAAAATATGTGAATCATCTAAGGAGGCGGGTCAAAACCTATCCTATTACAGTTCAGAGCGATACTGCACATGCGCAGGATTCGGTGTCCTATAATCGCATCTGTGAAAACAAGGTTGTAGTTGTGAAGAAAGTGCGTAATATTTCGATATTTTTCAAATTGGTGAGTTTGTTATTTGCATTGTATTTGCATATCAAACTTTAGGGTTCAAAATATTTTTCAGATTTATTATATAGGTACTCATAAATATAATAGATCTGAAAAATATTAATAAGATTAATATTTTTCCGAATATGTGATTAACTTTAAAAAACGTAAAAAATCAGTTCATCTGTTTCGTTTCATTATTTATATGATAAAAACCACAGACCACAGACTGAATAGTGATATTTACACTTTTTTTGTAATTTAAATAAATAAGATGTTCCTTTACTTTTTAGTGATTCTTTATATACTGTTATAATTCATAACCGGTATCCCGGTATTAAGACCTAAGAAATACCGAATACCGGTATTGAACTTTTAGTCCGATCAATCCCTAATTATATCAAAAAATAAAGAACAGAAGAATCAAAATACTGTGAATATAAAAACTTCAGATTCCGACTTTGAAGAGAGCGATACTGACAATGAAGATAATGACAAGATAATTGTTGAAGAAAATATTACTAATGTAGATAAAATAGTAACTTATCAAGAACTGCTTCCGATAGTTAAAAAAGTTCGAAAAATTGTTAAGATATTTAAACGTTCCCCTACAAAAAATACCTTACAGCAAACATATGTACTAACTGAAAATAAAACAAAACATATGTTAATATTAGATTCGAAAACATGTTGAGACAGTTTACTCCTTATGATGGAACGATTTTTGAAACTGAAAAATCCAATTAAAAAAGCAATGATCGAGTTAAATCTGCAAATTAATTTTTCCAATAGTGAATTCGACTTAATATCCAGAACTGTATCAGCTCTACTTTCAATAAAACTGTCTGTTGAGGCATTATGTCGGAGAGATTCGAATTTATTAACAGCTAATGCAACAATAAATTTCATGTTGCAATCACTGAAAGAACAAAACACATATCTAAAGAATCACATATTACATTGAAAAATCGCACAGAAGAAAAGCATACCGAGAAACAGAAAATGTCTTAGGTATTTACATAATTATAATGACTTTAAAAATGAAAAAGAAGAAAAGAGAGTAACCAATTCAAATTTGATCAAGTTCATAGTAAATTTTCTTAAAATTTTTCACCCGCAAACCTCTTTACCTTCAGAAGATTTCGGTACCAGTTATCGAAGATGATGATGACACTAATGTCGATAATGTGAAAAGGAATGTTGTTGTTTCTAATGCCACCTGTCTGACGGTGTCAGATCGAGGCCCACGAAATTCATCGTGGTAAGGGGCTAGGTGTACTCCTGGTGAGAAGGAATTGTTTCTGGAACAAAAATTTGAATTAGCGTAACTAAAAAAATTTCAACTAACCAAAATACAATACAGAAATCAGTTATATCCACAACCATCCGACGAGAAATCGATTTATTTGAAGATGAGGGATTTAGTGGTGAATATACTTGGAAAAAGTATATTGCGCATTGCTAACAGTACCACCAGCTAGTGTAGATGCCGAAAGAGCGGTTTCGACAGCTGGTAATTTTTGCACAAAATTTCGTTCCCGGCCTAATGACAGTACAACTGATGCATTATCTTTTTTAAGATCGCATTTTAAAAATTTGTAATAGTATCACGGACTGAATAATGACATTTTCACTATTTTGTGATTTGAATAAAGATGTTCCTTTACTTTTTTGTGATTCTTTATATACTGTTATAATTTAAAAGTTGCAAATTAGCTTTTGTGATATTTACATTCTCTAATAAAACTGGCAAATAAAACAAAGAAACGACTGTGTTTTCTTTCTTTTTCTAAAATTTCTACTACCAGTATTAAAACCGGTATCCCGGTATTAAGATCTAAAAAATTCCGAATACCGATATTGAACTTTTGGTCCGATATATTTTTTAAATTTTTTTTTGCAATCCCTAGTTCACATACCTTAACGTCAACCATATATTTATCATCATTACATGCACAAAACTTCTCGATTTCCTGTTTTGATGTACAACATTTTAGATTTCTGGGAAGAAGATAAAATTACTAATCCGTTTTTTTTTTATTTCTTTCTCCCCCCCCCTTCTAATGGGGATACGTATTGGTATTTTTTTACCTTTGCAGACCTAGTTCATTCCCCAGGAGCTGGTATCACCTTTTAATTGCGGCACCGTATAGGCGACACCAATTGCCGCAAGTAATTTTGACGCCCAGTTTCCTCCCCAGATGGAGGCACCTGAGCTCTGACGATGCGAAATTGAACTTAGGAATTTAATTTTGCCGAGAGCACCCAAGCCTAACGGGCATTTCAAGGGGTGGTTTTTTACATGGCCGCTGTCGATTTTCTGCATCATGAAAATCCACTGACTTGGGCCGGGGTCGAACCCGCAACATTGGGTACAGAAGGCCAGCGACAAACCAACTACGCCACCAAATCGGTTATCAGTTTTTTACCATAAAATTGCAAAGGTGTTTTTGGCAGCTCCAGCTTCACAAGTTAGCGTAGAAGGGCGTTTTCAGTTTGAAATTTATTCTCCAAGACAACAGAAGTAATCCCGTTAGAAGATATATTAATAATTAGAGGCAATTTTCATGTTAAATAAATAAATAAATACATATTTTTGCATAATTATTAAAAGGCCAAATGCAAGATGTGGGCGTCAAGCGACGAGGGTACGCAAAATCGACATAATCACACATGAATCTAGTTGTCAAACGCGATTCTGATAATGGATACCAATGTGAATGTTCTTGCCGTTCTCTGCTCACCGGATATATCGTAGCATGCTGGTCAATTGTATCAATTCACATAGTGTACCAATTAAAAAAAAAATCTTCTAAATTTTGACAAAGTTACATTTTTTGTTTATGATAGAATTATATTTTTACTACCTAAGAACATACTTAAAATAAAATTATTTTTTCAAAACTTGACCGAAAGCCATTATTTTTGGCGGAACGAAAACTGGAACTAAACCGATATATCTTTTTTTAGTTGAACCGGAACGGAAAAAATTACGGTTCTATGCCCTGGTTATATTATTTATTTTGTAGGTTTATAAAATGTCGCTGAGAAAATTATTTTAAAAAATTGGATCCTTGAATAATTTTTTTAAGGTTTTTAGTATTTTATCAATTATAAATATAAAAAAAATGCTAAAAAGTTTTATTAAACATGGCATTTTTTGGAGAAACTGGAAGATTATTTAATACATTTTACTGAAATTTTATCTAAACCAGTGCTTCCCAAAGTGGTCCATATGGACCCCCAGGGGTCTATGACGAACTGCAAGGGGTCCACGGCAGTGAAAAAATATTTTGGGTGTCCATGAGGTGTAAATGGGGGTCTACGACAGCCTAAACCAGATTATTACTTTAATTTTAATAGAAAAACTATATCTATTTAACAGGTTTATTTAATAAATTTACTGGGGTTAATTTGCAATTATAAGGCGACAGCATACATTTTATTAAAAAAGGCCCATCATTTTAACGTTTCTTGAAAGAATCAAGTTAAAGGAGTATAAAACTGAATGTCGTGAATTTTAACAGTTTCTTAATTTGTCACAATCTGCCAGAAAAACGACGTTTTAACTGTATGTTCAACATTTAAATGTCCTTTACTCAGGTTGTGAAACTAGGTATGAGAATACTTTGACCATGGTAATATCACAGTAAGTAATTAATTCATGTTGTCACATTAAAAAAAAGCAAAAAGAAAAAAAAAAATGTCTGATTTCAAATGGAACTTATTTTAATAGCCCTAATGAAGATCTCTTTAAGTAAAGTTTAGAAACGAATGTCAAAAATTTTTGCTTTAAAAAGATATACCTGTTATTTATTTCAAATTATGGAACATCTTAAGAAAATTTTTAATTACTTTTCTTATAGAGGAGGAGTTTCAGCGTGGCTGCCAATCTCCAAAATAAAAACAGAAAGAAAGAAAAAAAAGGAAGATTTGATTCTACTAACCGAGGAGATTGAGGGTTAAACCTGAAAAGATTGATGCCAAATGTTTAAAATGTGTTATTGTGAAGCACCAGATTCATCCCACCCCTTAAAAACATTTGTTTGTTGCTCAGTTATTTTATATATTAAATTAAAATTTAATTAATTAATTCACATGTTTCATGAGTCTTAAACACGCTAATTAATTCCTGTTAGAAACCTAAAACTTTTAAAGTAAGTAGTGCTATAGCAGCTGACAAAAAATATTTAAGTTGATAAATTTGCAAAAACTTAGTATTAGGTAAGCAGGGGTCTACACAAAACCGAAAAACATGGTAAGGGGTCTATGGGACAAAAAAGTTTGGGAACCTATGATCTAAACGGTTAAAAGTAAAAGCCACGAAATTCTAAAGCAACAATTCTGTTTTGCTATGAACACAAGTTATAGAATGGAATAATGTATGAAGTGAACAGAAACACATAAGATTTTTTTTAACAATACGCTATGGCTAAAAATATGTTCAATTATATATATTTTTCATAAACTTACAATTTGTAATTTTTCTTATATAAATTAAAAAATATTCCACCAACAAGCAAAACTTTTACGTCATTTCATTGCCCATATTATTTGAAATATATGTTGAAATTTTCTATAAGCAGATATCTCTGAGTTTATATGAGATATCTCTGATAGTTTCTGAGATATAATGTTAACGGAGGAGTATTTTTATGAAGAACTCAATTTTGAGATAATATTGAAGCCTTTAGACTTACATCCGGTTTGGTTTTGTGCTTCAGATAAAGTGTTTCTTAATCGTTATATAACTTTTTTTACTAAATCTTGTAGAAACAAAATGTGAACTGATTTGAAAAAGAGAAAAGTTTTAACCATAAAAAAAAGTCTTAAATAAACATCAATATGGTTAATAATAAGGTCCAATGACCGAGTGGTAGCGTATCGTGCATCTAGACCACAGGTCCGTGGTTTTATCCTCGGGCTTGGCAAGATCAACTCAGACTTTCATCCCTTCATTTGGTCAATAAATGAGAAGCAAGCTTGCTTCGGGACTAAACACTGGGGGTTTCGCTTCAGACTGACCACCTGATTGGGACATCTGCTCATGCACCTCAGAGCCCAATGGTTACGCACACTGAGATGGGCACAGTAGGCCTTCGCCCTCATGGGCTGTTGCATCACTGATTTTAGTTTACTGTTAAATAGTGTTTTCGTCGTCATCATTCAAAGCAACTTGAGTGAGTGAGTGAATGAGGGAATATTAACGTCGCACTGTTTTAGCTACACGAGGGCTTTTTGGCGACGGACAGCGTAATTTTGAACCCTAGTCAAGTGACGCGGACGACACCTGAGCTGGCACCTCCCTCTCCTAGCTACCACACCATACCACGGGAGGACGTTTGAGCTCTCAGCAGATTTAACGTGCATCGCTCCTACTCGGCGGGTCTTCAGGACACGCTAGCCATGATTCGATACCTTGACCACTTGGCTACTGCGGCCACTCAAAGCAACTTGAAGGCTATTGGGGACTTTCGTAATTATGAACCATGGCCGAGGATGACATCTGAGCTGGGTGTGGGGGGGGGAGGTACCCCCTTTCCAAACCTCCACATTACTTCAATGTGGGAACTTTGAGCCTACATAGGTTCAGCATTCACCAGCTCTTCTTCACAGCAGGTGTTTAGTAACTCGATCATTCCACCGATAATGTTTCAATTTGGCTGCTGCACATTGTGACATTAAGCGAAGGTTTCAAAAGCTGCCATTGGATTAATGTATAAATATAGCGAGAAAGGTACCAACCTCGATATCACTGTTATCATTTTACTGAGATGCCAAAAAGATTTTTCTCATATAATCAGTTTCAAAAATGACATTAATGATAATACAAAATAAGAAAAGGGGAATGAGATTAGTCACTATTAGATTAAACAAAACATGTATGGAATAAGTTTTAAGTAATTTTTTTTTTATAAAACTGAAAATCGTATAAAAAAATATGTGCATATAGTATTGAATCAAACAAACAAACAAAGAAAGAAAAAAGGCTTTATTGAACTCATAGTATCATTACACATGATTGTCTCCCCAGAGGAAGAACAACAAATAGTTGTTACTCTGCAACAGATTGCCAACAGTTCTTTAGGTAAGAGTGCTCCATTCCTCAACCAGCCTCTGTTTCAGTTATTGAGTGTTCCCAAGAACGATACGATCGTGCCGGATGGTGTCTCCCCGAAGCATACCACACATGTGTGACGGATCTATACGCGTCCTTCATCTAATCCTCTTGGTAAATCTTTGGGCAATCAATTTGAAATTAATCACAATCAACTTTTTTGAAGAAGAAACTATGATATGCAGATTAGGTCGGTTATATATAGTCTAGGTTTTCTAGCTAGTTAGATGAATAGAAGGATTTATATCGAGATTGAGATATAGAGAATCTGACTACGTGGAGAGGTTGCTACTGATCAGGTATTAGTATATTTGATAGCGCATTTCAGAGATTTGATAGTTGAAGACATTAAAATGACGATTGGTCACCATAGTTAAATTATAACTCAGATATTTAGAGTAGTTAATTGATCCTAAAAAAGGAGGATTTTTTATTTAAAAAGTCTTCTCATTATTCACGTCTCTCGTGGTTAATCTCCTATTGTTCTTATTAGAAACATCTCTTATAGTTTGAATTTAGAGAATTCTGTCTGTTGATAATGTGTGTGTTTAATAAATAGTTTGGTTGAATATGGCTAATCATCCTTCGCTTCCTCCCACACTTCTAGGCGGGGCTGAGGGTAGACCGCGCCCCTCATACATGTTCTATGGGATTCGAATCAGGGGAGAACGGTGGCCAATCCATTCGAGTGATATCTTCACTTTCCAATAGCTGCTGAATATCTCCAATAGCTTCCAATAGCTGCTGACCGTGAATTATCATTCATAAAAAAGAAGTCTGGTTCAATTAGCACCTCGGAATAGACGCACATGGAGAAGGATCATTTCCTTACAATAGCGATCTCCGGTTACTGAACCTCTGTCGAAAACGTGGAGCTCAATTCACCCGTTCTGCATAATGTTTCCCCAGACACTCCACATCCACCCTAAAGACCTTTCTCCGTGATTTTACTGGGATATAACCACTTCCCGTCTTTTCTCCAAATCAACTGGTGTTGAGTATCACTTGAATGAAATGATTCTTACTGGCACTGAAATGATTCTTAACCGCAAAAAAGACACGCCTCGCCTCCATTTTGTGCTCCTTGCACCACTCTAAGCAATGCCGCCGATGATCAACTTTCAAAGGGATGCAGCGTTCAGGACGACGAGCGAATAGACCACTTTTGTGAAGGCGTCTGTCTGGCCAGAGTAAACTTGTCGCCTTGTTGCTGTACACAATTGCCGAGCAAAGGTGCTTGCTGACTGATATCGGGCTCTTTTGGTTTGCAGGATGATATATCGGTCATCCACTACTGTTGTTTTCTTAGGGTATCCACCACCAACCTTTCAAACAAAAGTACTTATGGTTTTTAAAGAATTTCCAAGCGCGCGAAACGACTCTATTTCTTGATTCCGAACTCTTTAGCTATACATTGGTCAAATTACGCCCATCCTCTAAATTTCTGATCATTCTTCCACGTGTGAAGGCGTCCAATGTGATTTCTTCTAGCATTATTTCACGAAATAACTCACTTACACTTGTAGGGAATGTCTTTAATTGCGCCTCCACTCTTCCCTTTACTGTAGCCTCGAGCTGCGCACGTCGACCGCAAGCGTTTTGCGTACACTCACGTCGCCTATGGCGTCTGGCGTTTGTAAACGTAACAAACACCCTTCTACTGAATTGCGTGTTCTTTGTAGAGATCGCAATAATCCCTTTTAAGCAACATCATGGTTATCTGCTTAAAATTTACATTGTTGCTTAAGCTTTGCACAACAGTGTATAATTTTGTGTAATAATATTAACGTATATTTGAAATAAATTAAAAGTAAAAAAAACTTATAAAAACAATCTTTTATTTAAACGCGCTAAAAAGAATAAAATATTTTCCTTTAAAACTTTTTTTACTATCAACTTATAACGTCATTACACAATTTATATGGTATAAAAGCTGTCGTGAGATTTAATTACTCGTATTTACTTAGCTTGAAAATTTAAAAAATTAAAATCAATCGGTTCAAGTTATTTAATTTACTTGTTTATCTACACAGGTAAATCTTGTGACAAGCTTTTATATCATATAAATTGTGCAATGACGTTATCAGTTGATAGTAAAAAAAAAGTTTTAAAGGAAAAGTTTATTTTATTCTTTTTAGCGCGTTTAAATAAAAGCTTGTTTTTGAAAGTTTTTTTACTTATAATTTATTTTTTACTTTTTAGTTATCTCTGGACAGGTTTCTCAGTCTCTTCTACTCATCCAACGCATCATTGTTGCAAGGTAGTTTGCCGGTTAATTTTGAACAGTCTAGCTACATGAATTCTTGCAAAAAGGTGCATTAAACGAAAAAATACAAATTTTCTTTTAAAATCCGTAATTTTTAAGCAATTTTTTCAATCTTCGTTCAGATCTCGGATAATATTGTTCTACACACGAAAAAAATTTTCGTGAGATTATCTTCATAAATGACGAGGTTATTAAGTGTTTAATTAAAATTTTGAGTATTTTTTCAAAAATTGTAAAAAAAATTTTTTTTGGCATTTTATTTTTTAAATGATTGATTCTAAAAGAGCAAAGCATGAGCTGTTTTAGTAAGGGATGTCGATTCATTTAAATGGGGAAAAAATTCATGCGCAACAATTTAGACATCATTTTCATAAAAACACATCGATATTGATTCATTTAAAAAAAATTGTAAAAAATACAAATATTAATATTTTGTAAGAAAATTATACCTTATCGTGGCGAAATAAATGATCCTTCCGATTCTGCAATTATTTTTTGTGTAAGTATTATAAAAAAAATTAGATCGCTCTTTTAAAAACAGCATAACTCCACAAAAAAAAAAATCTCTTTGTTCTTCATTTTGCGTCACCGAGCACAGCGGAATAAACAGCCGATAGGGGTAAAACAATTATGTGTTTTAATGTTTTTATTATTATCTTTTTAACTAATTGCAATATCGGAATATAAATGGTAAAAACATGCATTGTCATCCAAACTATACGTGCTTACAAAATTTCAGCTCAATCGGTTGAAAATATCAGCATCAAAATTGAATTGCAAGATTCCACCCGAACAAATTACATACATATATTGCAAGTTAAATAAAAGCTTGTAAAAATGAAAATAAATGCCTGATAAAAACAACTAATTGATCCCAATTGAATTGAAAATTTCCTCCAATAAAACTACACATTCCTCTGCATTTTCTTATAATTTGTATTTATCTTACGTCTATAAACAAACTAAAATAAATAGTTATTTATTAATATTTACTCTCAGCAATCTTATGGTCTTGTAAGGGTTAATGTTATTTCCAAAAAACTTATAGGTTATGTTTGAATATATTTTTTAAGGGTATTTTTTTATTTTCTTACAGATATGTTCAAATCTAATAATATATTTTTATCTTTTGAAAAAATATATATACTCCCTGATATTTCTTTTTTTCACGTACATCTGATTATATTTATAAAAAATAAAGCAAAAAGTTAAAAGTAAAATAGAAATTCTTACCTTTAATAAAATGTATGCAAAATAAATACATAAAATTGTCATAAAAAGGATAAATTACTCCCTTCTTTTTTCGGGACAAATAAAAATAAAAAAAGTTGATTATCATTTAATATTAATTTCCTACTTAGTGAGGCCTTAAAAATTTTCTAGGTTTAACATCAGATTTATACCATATGCAGTAGCGCACACAAACATTTTTCAAAGGGGAGAAATCCCCCAACTCGTATCATACCTGAAGACAACACCAATTGATTCTTCTGATTTTGTTAACAAAAAATAGTAAAAAATAAACTATTGGATTAATAATTAGCATTAATTAATAAAATAAATTGTTAATTACAAGTACTTAATTAACTTTAACGTTATATATATATATATATAGGATTATTATCAATCGAAAAAAACTCAAGGGCTTTGGGGGGGGGTCCGGACCCCAGGACACCCCCCTTGTGTGCGCCACTGACCATATGCAAAGATACGTGATTCAGGAAATATGATTTACTCTTACAAGGAAGTATCGCATAACATCCAAAAAGGCGGTTAACGATGCATTTTTACTACATAGTTTCATTCTAAAACGAATTGACAGGAATGAGGAAAGTACTCTTACAAATACCGCTTAGTCTTCACACTGTACGAGAATTTAAAGGAAATCTTTGCTCTCGAATAACTCAAGATTCCCAAGAAATTAGGAAAATCCTTGTTTAATAAGGTAATATAGTGATTGTTTTAAAAAGAAAGCTCTGAGACAATCGATATTTTTCAATCAAATGTATATTTCGTTTAAAATTCATATAATAACATAAACTTTAGAATCCGTCTAAGTTCGAAATTTAAATTAATTGACATAATTCTAGATATTTTTAAAAAATTTATCAGCTGAAGGATTGATTATATTTCTGAATTCTTTCTGTTTCTTAAAGTTTCTTAAAATTTTTATTTTGAATATAACATTGAAATAATTTTTTAATTTCCTAAAACTCATTGTTATGATCTCATTACAAATTTAGCTAAGCGATAACGACTTTGTGCAGATCATAGTTTGAAGTTTGAATATAACCTCGAAATTTACTTTTTTATATAATCTTCTGTTTATATATATATATATCTTAATTTCCGTATATAACTTCAAAATATTTTATTTGATCAGATTTCAATATAATACTCCTTCAGTTGTGGGGGTGGTGGGACTAACTCCATCTGGTCTAGTGAAACTTGACCAGATCCATGAGCCCATAAATCCGCACAAAGTCTAAGAACAGCAGGGGGGAAGCAACAGCCTCCTCACAGGAAAACACCAGACATTGTAGAATGTGCTGAGGAAAAAAAGGACTAATGTCACATTTGGTGCAAATTGGGAAACTTCTTTTGCCACCTTCAAAATTCATGCACCTCAGGTGACCAGTCGAGAATCGCGAGAATGCTGTCTGATAAGATGTGGAACCCTTGAATGATATGGCGGATCCAGGATGTCTTTGAAAGTACCATGGGTGTACAGGAGGGACAACCCAGGTTCTACATATTAATTATTTAGCCCTGGAGTAGATCTCGGTCGACGTAAAGAACATGTGGTCTACCGGATCCACAGGATGCCTTCGCAAGGTCATCCGCTTCTTCTACCTTCAGTTGTAAATTTAACTAAGCAACAATGACCACATCAGTGGCGCATACAAGGGGGGTGCCCTAGGGGTCCTGACACCCCCCAAAGCTCTTGAGTTTTTTTCGATTGATGATAATCCTACATAAATATAACGTAAAATTTAATTAAGCGCTTGTAATTAACAATTTATTTTATTAATTAATGCTAATTATAAATTCAATAATTTATTTTTTCCGTTTTTTTGTTAACAGTATCAGAAGAATCACTTGGTGTTGTCTTGAGGTATGATACGAGTTGGGGGACTTTCGACCATGGACTCCCCGCTTGAAAAAATTTTGTGTGCGCTACTGCTTCACATCAATTAATAATTCAACAGTATACGATTTATTGTAATTATAAATTTCTAAAAGCGTACTTTCAATAAATTTAAAACTCCACCAATAAGAAAAATCTCCAAACTACTTTTTTGAGAACATATTTCAAATGTATACTTGAATTCCAGTGATGACAAAAAGGTACCTCAGATCAGAATTCTTATCCAATGGATAAATTCAGGAAATAAGTTTTTTTTTTTTTGAGAACATTTATAAATCCCGTGCACCACACAGTGTGTCACACGGGGGCTTATAACACAAAGGAAAAAAAGGAAGGATTATAGTGCAAACATCCATGACTTCTCCGGGATTCGAACCCAGGCCCTACGGCACAGCAGTCAGCGTCACTAACCACTATACTGGATGGGTGTCCAGGAAATAAGTTCGGGGAAACTTTTAGCCTAAATCAATTGTTTGACAGCGAAGCACAATTATCTTGGCTTAATTCATGTGACGTCGTAGTTACACAGTGGCACACACAGGAATTTTTCAAAGGGCCCAGGGTTGAAAGTTCACCATTCTCTTATCATGCTCCAATATTGTAATGATGGTTGGGTTTCCCCAGCCATCAGTGTACAAGAGATAGAAGGAAAACTAGCCATAGTCAAAACAACACAATTTATTTACTATTCTCAACAACGACACAAATTCAACAAAACAAGTTAAGAAATGCACTAATTGATAAATATCGGAGCAATAGTGAAATAGACGCGATAATTGGAGATATAACAATAAATCGGATCACTTACACTTAGCCGTCCAGGAAATACACCTTCTTATATTTGAAGATAATTTATAAAGTAATCCAATCCAAACTGACCGAATCCAATTTAACAATTGATTGATAAAATCGTCAATCTTAATATTAATCAAATAATCCACGAAGTGCTCTAGACTAGCTTTACATTATCTTACGTTAATCCTTACCACTATCCTTTAGCTTCTAACCTCTCTCTCTTTCTCGAACCTGAAAGCTAATACTTAAATACACGACATAATTTACATATATCGCGTCTTCTTCTTCGGGAAGAAGTTTTCTATTGAATAATATTTAAAGAAAGTAATTCCCCAAAAGGATTGATTATTCCGAAAATCGGGGATAGACCCGTTACAATATGCCACCCAGCCTATTCTTATGATTTTGTCGATTTTCGGGAACAAAAAACAGTTAAAAATTAATTATTGAATAAATAATTAGCATTAATTAATAACAGATACTTAATTAAATTTTACGTACTATAGACATAGGATTATAATCACTCGAAAAAAAATCAAGGGCTGTGGGGCATTCTAGACCCGGGTACCCCCTTGTGTACGTTACTGTAGTCACATGATAACTGCAATCCCGTATTTCTTGCCAATCGGCGCATAAGTTCTTGTGATGTCATTGTCATTAAAGGGAAAATTTGCTTACATATGGATGTTTTCACGTTTTAAAAAGCTTGGTATTCTAAACAGATGTATCGATTACAACGATACGAATTTTCATGAGAACTGAGACATTTTTTCTGTTTGAGAATGGATTTCCAGTTTACTTTAGACTCTTACTTCTGGCGAAAACACCCTTAAGGCGATATGGTACCCCAAAAATCTTTAAACTGTCGAAAGAAATTTTATTAGCTTATTTGATACCTCAAATCTTTATAAGCATGCCTGCAAAATTTCAAAGCTTTACCTGCATTTTTTTATCAAGTTATGGAGCAATATTTGATGCTGGACAGCAACTACCACGCCCCATTTCAGATTATCTGCTAGAAAAGAGCCTGATAAAAAATAAATTAATTATTTTTCTAATGCGCATCAATGAGACTGACATTATATATGTAGTAACAAATCATTTCAAGAAAGAATTATGCAACTCATGCAAAAATTCTAGTTTGTGGATTGTTTATTGGAAGAGCAAATGGATTTAAAGTCAAGATTTAAAAGTTGTGCGTGCTTTTTATGATATTATTATGAATGAAATTAAAACTTCAAAACGGATTCTCCCAAAGCACAAATACTAAATCTCGTTTTGATAACTCAGATAATTAAAAACCTAATTCGCAAGAATATAAAAACTCTCCCATTTTTATATATTTGTTTTTGGTGATACATATATATCCCATAGGTGCGAAATTCAACACTTTATTATTAAAATATTTTAAGATACTTATTTAAACAAATGCACATATGCAGTTCTTTGATTCTAATATATTTTACCAATAAATTGTTATTTGATTTTGCTTTCATTCGTGTACAATATTTAACATACGAAGGCTTTTAAAATCATCGAAATAAAAAAATAAAGGCATAAACATCTTTTGTACATGTTGTGCATTAGCTCTGAGCATGGAATTAGCTCTGAAGAGTGTGTATTTATTTTTTTTAATAATTATTAAGATAAAAGTTTTATGAAATATTGATCTTTCATTCATTTTCTTCTATATAATCATTATGACAGCATACAGTTTAATTGTTCTACATTTGTGCAGTTTTTTATGGTAAGCAGTTTTAAATAAGCTAATTAACATTTCATAAAAATTTCAAATAATTCGATGAATATTATATCATGCTATTCATGGATTGAAAACTTCAAACTCATTTTTCTCCATGTTGAATTTTTGTACATATACTGTTATTCAAAACCCCAAGGCTTTTTTGATAATTGAAGTATGGGTTTGAAATTTTTTATACATGTTCTGAAATGTATGTTTTGTCAAACTGTGCATGAAATTAGCTGTAACATGTTTAGTACTTTTAAAAAGTTTCAAAACCAAAATTAATGTTTTTTTTTTGAGAATTTTTGGAAGTTTAACTATAAAAAAATTAATAAAAAATTAAAGAGCTGCAGCAGAAAAAAACCAACGCACAGTTTTATGTAGTATATTATAAGGTACTTACAAAAAAATTTTTGAAAGAAAAGAGACATTTAAAAAAGCCTTAGGATTTTAAAAAATGTTTTAAAAAGTTCAAAAAACTTAAATTTTGCAAACATTTTGCAACAAATTAAAAAAATTTTGTATGGAATTATTATTCAATATTAACCTTTATAAAATACAATTAAAACCAAACATCAAATATTAAAAATAAAAAAAATTGTGAAGATGGTACCATATCGCCTTAACAACAGAATGTTTCTACAAACATTTCAAACGATTTCGGTTACAAATCCCTGGGGACAGTGCCAGTTTATCCACTGGGTGTTTGGGGTTAGTGTCCAGGGCCCGGATAAGCTGAACTTAATCAGGTTTTCTGGTAATAAATTTTGATCCACCAGTGCCAAGGGGGCCTGTAGATCTTCTGCGCCCAGGGCCCTAAATGAGCTTAAATCGGCACTGCCGGGGGACCGACGCCAATACCTCTCGTATTGCTATAGAGCATAGGTTCCCAACCTTTTTTGAACTGGCGCTTCTTCACTTTTTTCTAGTGAATATTTCGATACCGCGCCCTCCCACTCCAGAGAAATAAGAGTGTACATAATACATGGTGAAAACAAGAGTTAAATTTTTAAAAAATATTCTATTACTAATAGAATATATTTTTTAATTTAATTTTTTTCTAAAGCTCAATTTTTTTTTAAACTTTTGAATCTGAAATAGCTATTTGCCACAAATATATTTAAATGTGTAATATTATATATTTTAGTCATAGATAGGATATATTGCTGGAATTGAAATTTTACTGAATTACTTCTTCATTTAAAAGAGTGGAATAAAAAAGTTTTAACTTACATGTTATAAAGACAGGCAGGGGTTTTGATGATACGAAGTAATTCATAATAAACCATTGCTTTCGAAACAAATATAAGTTGACAGTTTCAGCCTGTAAAGAATCACATGTTAATTCCTGGTTAACATATTTAATTATGTTTCTTAGATAATATACGAAATGAAATGCAGTGAACGAAACATTTTTCCTACTGCTCACAAGCCCGTGCACTACAGAAATTAAAATGCATCATTCAGTTTAATGTAGGTCTGAATGTAATGTGTAATCTTTTGAAGTTTTTCATCCACTTCCCGAACTACCGAAATATGTGAATATTCGTACATGTGATGTAAAAATGATTTATAAATACATACAATCAACACAAGTAAACAGTATTAAAGATTACTTTTGTTAGTACATAATCAGCGTGTTTTTTTAGTCCTTTTTAGACTATATTTGGTTAATCTGCCCAAGCCCCTTCCGGGCCATCTCAACGCCCCCAAATTTTCTCTGGGTCTTTTATTGCCCCCTTGAAAGCTCAAACGCCCACAAGGGGGCGTTATCACCCACGTTGAGAACCTATACTATAGAGTGTGACGTTAGTAAAAAATCGGATCAAATCACAAAACTCTGGATATATGCGTGTTATAGTTTGAGATTCATTTCCCCACACCATTGTTAATATCTTTCTATTTATACATAGAGATACCGATCCTCTATCGAATTGATCATAATTGCACTTTTTTGACGGATTTTTTTTTTGGCAAAATTTATGGCATGCCGTTATCTTTCAATTGATTCTTTTGTAACTTGAATAGACCACTAATGATTTATAAAATATTTTTAAGATGGCAATCAGTGATGGCTGGCTGGGTTAAGAATGAATGAATGGGCAGTGATGACCACGACAAAGAAGCCATTCAGACTGTTCTTGGAGGGTGTCGGAATAGTTAAGGGCGACTGTTTTGGATTAATAATTAACGATTATGCGTATTAATGATTATGCATTTCAGCGCATGGTGCGACGCCATGCGTTGAAAGACTTTCTTAACAGTCGATCTTTTATTGGGAATAATTCCAGAAACTTATGCTAATAATATCGGTCAAGTTAAAAGACGGGCTGTGGTGAGTTTTTCCGCGCTCAGATAAACATGGCGAAATCTCTGCTCAGATCTAGCGCGAAACCGTTCCGTAAACACCGTTCTGTGAATAAGATAAACAAACATCTCCTAGAAGTCAGCGTGGTTGTAATTTCTGTTCATGGTCGACATTAAATGTTTCCCAGGCATTCGATTGCGCACATGTCATCTTTTGAACAATGTTAGAGCATTGAATCCAGACAGGCAAATGTTGTTGAGATCAAAACATGCTGGAAGGTCAACATCGTATTCTGACTTTAATGGAGAATAACATTTTCGAATATAATATTTATTTCGATTTGAATATTCTTTCTTTTTGCTTACGTTTGATTTAAATGCCGTCTACCACAATTGAGCATGAATCTTTAAAAAAGTCGCGATGCATTCATTGAAAAGTAAAACTGCAAATATATATACATTGAAAATTTCCCTAAATTTTAAGGATTTATTACAGTAAGCGAATGTATAGGCAGCGTAAATACGCTGGTTTTTATTGTTAGAGCACGTTTCTATCTGCAAAGAATTTCCTGAAGGTTTGAATCTGTTTTTCTAACGTTAAATGAAGACCATTTGAACCAGTTAGCTATGATTGACGAGTATATTCGTCATGAAGAAGTTGCAGTATTTTGTGTCATGAGACGAGTTGTATGGGATCAGCTAAGTCATCTCTTAGTGTGAGAGGGTCGGAAGGATTAGCCATAGTCAATATAGCTACAATTTATTCTCAGTTATGAACAACAACACAAATTCTATTAACCACAGTTAAGAGATGCACCTAAATATCAAATATAGAAAACAATTGCGAGGTAGACGAGATACGAGAAGACTTTAAATAATTAGATCACTTACGTCTAGGCAATATCTCTTAATTCTTATCGACCTAATCTAATTTGATTCCTAATTGACAAATCGACAACTTTAATATTACAATAATCAGCTACGAAATATCCACGCCTCACTTCACGTTTAATCAATCACTGCTAGCCGATAGCAGTCTAACCTTCCTCTCCTTCTAACCTGAAAGTTTAATCTTTACATATAAGTCTTAATTTGCATACTCACATTTTCTTCTTCGGGGAGGGGGGAAGATTTATATTATAATAATTTTTAAAGGGCCCAATATTTCCCAAGAGGGTTAGTATTTGAAAGAACGTGGATAGACCCATCACAGAGTATATTTGTCATGCGTAAAAAGTATTGACCGTTGGCTATTTAAATTGTAATTTTTGATAAAAACAAAGCCTATTCTCAAATTTCAAGATTTTGAGGTCAGGCTAGATTAAAATAAATAAATGAAAAATTTAAGATGAACTCATGCGTTTCCGTATTAACCGGCTGTGAAACTGCGTATAAGTTCTCGTAACGAATTAATTGACGTGAGATGATTATGTTTTTTTAGATGTTAGCCTAAAAGGGACATAGGAAAAAGGCGGAAAAATGATTCGTAATAGGGTTTATTCAGGTATGATCAGCCATGGGACAAAGGCGTGACACCGACCAGGCACTAACCTCATTGATAGCTGTTGGCCCGAAGTTATCTAACTATAGAGCGGTACAACCATGATATCACATACATGTGATGACATTACAGTAATGGCCCAATGCCATGCTGCCTAAAGAATAGCTATTTTATTGGGATGGAAAAGGAAAGGATGCTTTTAGGTGACTGTGATCAACCCTACAGCACTTACTCCATAACTTCCTCGGTGTCAAGACAAGTAGAAAATATTTGGTCAGTGAAGAAGGAATTAGTGTGTGTTTAGGTCTCTCAGTCCGGGAATTTTGACGGCCACTAAATTCATAGATATCCATAAAAAAATAAGGTCGGAAGGACCGACGGCCTTATGAACCCGCGACCAAGCTATATTACTTTATAGCCGCGTACATAAAGATCCTGTACAATAAGTATTAGTAATAAAACTGGAAATTTTATGAAATAAACCCAACTTTTTTTTTTAGAACTAGTATTTTAACAGCTACATTTATTCTGTGATTGACGAGTAAACTTGTCATCGCTGAATTTCCTTGACACACATAGCTGATCACTCTCAAACGGGGGCTCCGCAGTATGGGGTTAAAAAAAATTTCAGTTTAAAATAATGATACTGTGTGAAACTAAACTAAACTCAGTGGCACAAAGCCCATGAGGGCAAAAACCAACTGTTGGCCTGAAGGCCAAGGCCTACAAGTCATCTCAGATTTCGTGACCTTGGGAAGTAAGGTATATGACCAGATGTTCCAGTCAGGTGGTCAGTCTGACGCGAAAATCCTCAGTGTTTAGTTCCCGATCAAGCTTGGTACTCATTTACCTACCCACTGAGGAGATGAAAGGCTGAGTCGACTTTGCCCAGTACGTGACATCGTGATTTTTAGCCTCGCTCTAGTGATGAGAGGACACCTGAGCTGGCACCCCCTCTCCGAACTACCACATTACGTTAAAAGGGAGGACTTTGAGCCTCGGCAGATTTAAAGTCATCAGTTGGTCACATGGCGGAGGGTCTATGGGGGGGGGGGAGAAAAACGTTTCCTTTCAGATTGAAGGAATTGTCAATTTTGAAAGTAATTAAATGTTTAGTAGGTGGTAAAAAGTGCCCGGATTTTGAAAGCACATGTCACCTTTTAACTTACGCATTGAATATATTCTGAACTTGTGCATAAGTTTTAATCATGAATCTCCCCATTCTTGAAGTTATTGAGTATATATTTACGTCACACTAAGCTATGCGAGGGCAATTGGTGATGAACCTTATAATTTTGAACCATGGTCAAGTGACGAGGATAGCACCTAAATTGGCACCCCCTCTTCTAACAACCACACCAACGGGAGGAGCGTTTGAGTTCTCGACAGATTTAACGTGCATCGTACCCCTACACGGCGGGTCTTCAGCTGTACTAGGCTTGAATTCATGTCACGCCGGTCACGAGTCGGTGACCTTGACCACTAGGCTACCACGGCCACCCCCATTCTTGAAGAGTAAATCGGATGCGTATGTCCAATGTCTTTCATTTTGCCTACCATTTTTAATTTCTGAAAATTTTTTACATTCAGGAATTCATTACAGCTAAATTTTTAAATATAATTATAAAGATTACTTTAATAATAGCTTAAAGCCTGGATCTAGGAAGGGAATTGATAACTCGTTAATTAAATCAATGGTAGCTCACACTGTGATTGTATAAGTCCCAGCTAACTTTTTATCCGCCAAAATCTTCACTTTATATATCAAAACTAATCTGTAGATCTACTTTCCATCGTAAAGGGGGGTATCAACTAAATTTTCAATAGAATATTATCCTAAGTTAGTTTTGAGACCGAATCATCACGAAAAAGGACACTAGAAGTTGACCAAATTGTTATAGTTTCGATAAGTATTATGTTAAAAGCTATAGCTTTGGAAGCTATTGACAATCGATTGGCAAAAAGTGAATGGCTACATGTTTTCACGGATAGATATCTAGATAGATATCGGTGGAAGGGGATATCTAGATAGATATCCCCTTCTAGATAGATATCGGTGGCCGCGGTAGCCAAGTGGTCTAGGCATCGGATCGTGGCTAGCTTGTCATGAGTTCGATCCCAGTACCACTGAAGACCCGCCGTGTAGGGGAGCGATGCACGTTAAATCTGTCGAGAGCTCTAACGTCCTTCCGTTGGTGTGGTGTGGTAGTTAGGAGAGGGGTGCCAGCTCAGGTGTCGTCCTTGTCACTTGACTATTGTTCAATATTACGCGGACCGTCCCCAAAAGCCCTCGTGTAGCTGAACAGTGGGACTTTAATATTCACTCACTCACTCTAGATAGATATCATGATGCTAGAGTCGGTATCTTTTGTGAATTGTTTAGCTTTTACCTACCATTAGGTCTTTTTACTATTGCCTTCGATGGCGAGATTGAAGCTATTGCAGTAGGGTAGAGCTCTCTATAGCATAACAATCTTTATCTCTCTCAAATTTACCTGTGTAATTCTCACTTTCACAAAGTATTTTGAAATGCGGATCGCGTTCTTATGATATTTTCCTCGTGATATTTCTTTCCAGTGAGTACCGGCACATTGTGACATTGCTGGGAATGAGCCTGCTGACTTTTAATTCTTTAAAGCTTTTTACTAACATGACCTTCAAGTATAATTTTAAAATGGATGCTGAGGAGATGTCGAAGGACAAGAGATGGGCAATTTTAAGCGAGAACCCGTCCTGGGGTCTGGGGTCCTGAGGCTTCCTAGAAATGTTGCTGTAGCTCATTTTAGACTTTTGACAGGGCATGTCAGTTAGAGATCCGATCTCTACCGAATTGGTATCGCCAACTCACCTGACTGTACTCCCTGTGACTCTGGTCAACCTATGACCGCTGAAGATTTGGACGTGTGCCCTGTACTAAAAGATTTTAATTGTATTGTCGAAAAATATTAGAGAGCATTTGAACTAATGGCGTAGGTGCTATTTGTGAGGAGTGGCATTTGTAAAATAAATAAAATTGTTATGTGTTAAAGAGCACTCTATCTCTCTCAGCAGAATTAGAAACTCTAAGAACACCAAACAGGAAGCTAAATGAAGATAAACTTCAAAAGTTTTGAGAACCGGAAGGCAAAAATTGAGACGTACAAATGTTTCAACAAGTTGTGGGGGAAAAAATCCTTTTTTCGATTCCCCCCCCCTCATGACATATAAATTAATACATCAATATCTGCCAAAATATATATCTCAACAAAAAAAAAAGTTAATTTTTTTATTTTAGTTATTATTTTAACCAATTTAACAAAAAGTATATTAAAATCAAAAACTTTTTTTTTCTCGAATAAAATGCTTTAATAAATTTTGTTACATCAAGTTCTTTTAAGCCTGTCCTTGCCATAAATGCGAAAACCTTAATTAAACGCAGAGCACATTTTCAGACAAAACAAAAACAAAAAAAAAATGTCTCAATTTTCATGAAAATTTGCAGCATTTATAATTCATACGTCTGTTTATAATATAGTGCCTTTAAAATTTTAAAATATTTCATAAATACTTATTTTTTTTTCATTTTAACATGTAATTGGATAGCTCATTTAGCATTCCGATATAGAGGAAAATATGCGATACACATTTTAACAGAAATAAATTACGGTTTTAAAAAACTAAAAACTACTTCATTTTATAGTTAATCGAACTAAGTTGTAACTTAATCGTTTAGTCGCCAAATCTGGAAAAGGAATCTGGAATTAGTCGCCAGATGCGGGATGGGATCTGAAAATGGGAAATCGTTAATTTTGATGATCCTGATAAAGACAATAGAACAAAATTATTAAATTATTGTATTGCCATCGGTCCATCGGCTCAGTGAGCAATATTTCGAATTAATCTGACCTTTTAGAGTGGGTAAAAATTGAGTTCAAAGATCCCGTTATAAGTGAAGCTTATAAATGGGTGTTAAAAATGGATCACCTCGGATGAAAATGCATGATAAAATTGCTACTTTCTATAGGAAATAAAAGTCATATAATATTAATGTTTCAGTTCATTTATATCTGAAAAAAATATTCCAAATTCGAATCCTATTCCTTAACATTAAGCAAAGATAGCCTTGATTGATAAATTCTGTGTTTAATTCGTTTAAAGAAATTCAGATATTCCACAGAAGATATGGTTTCCGCTTTTATTGATAATTCTTATGGAATGGGCTGTACTACCAAAAGAGGTAGTACCGAAGGACTGATGGGTGAATGTCAAATCTAAAACCTCATAAAAGAAAATTCCTAAGCCTGGAAGGATACAGAATCCCAGAAGACCACTTCCGGGTTTAAATATATAATAATCAATGAGTAAGCGTCTAGCACTGGATGTAATATGATTAAAGAGTGTACTTTAAAAATATATGCTTAAGTATGCAATTAGGATAATCGACAGAAAATATTTGGAAGTGGGGTATAACTTCCTCAGAAAAAAAAAATGCTTTTTCAGGTAAGTATTAATTTTGCTGGGCTATTCAAATTCCCCAGAAAAATAGTGTATTTTTCATACAAAAAACATCTAATAGGAATTGCATTGTACTTAAAAATATCCATTAAAAAAATACACTTTTTACAGATGCTATATCAATGGATAAGTGGTTACGGATTCAGAGCTTAATGACACATCATTCAATATGTACATAAATTCAGAAGCTTTAAAAACATAATTCAGTTTTCTAGTACCCAAGTTCTTAAAATTGATTCTAAATTATCAATGATCTTTTTTTTTTTTGTTCTAAATGAACTTATTTTATTACATTACTTGATTTACGTTTAACTATGTTTGTTACAATATTAAAAAAAAAAAAACCTTTTTATCTATAAAATATTTCACAAATTTAAGGATGTAGCTTGAAAAATTTATATATATATCGTAATGATACGAATTTTTTTCATTATTGGAATATTTTTTCCACCCAAAAATAAAAAATATGTTCTGAGTTTATAACTCCTTGAAATTAATCAGACAATCTTAAGCCCTTTCGGAGAGAGGGGCAGTGATCTCACAGTGAAAGATATATATCAGTGGCGTAACGTAAGGCCCTGCATTGCAGGGGGGGGGGGGGTGCAGGGATTCTAGGGGTCCCAAAGCTTGACTGACGCTAATTACGTATTTGGGGCCCAAAACCTGAGTTTACAGGGAGGCCTTAATATTCTCCGTTCCCCACTGATATATACATTAAATTACATACACCATCACGTATACATAAAAATCAGAGCAATTAAATAAAATTTTATAAGAAATATATGAATAGAGGTTGTGTTTCACACAATACAACTAGCACTCCTGAAAGGGTTTGAGCCAATGCCGGTTTAAACTCATTTCGGGCCCTGGGTCCAGAAGATCTACGGCCCCCCTTGGCACTGGCGGATACAAAGAGGGTCTCTTGGATCCGGTTAAATGCAGCTTATCCGGGCCCCTGAGCGCCTACCCCAATCGCCCAATGGATAAACCTGCACTAATTTAAATAATATTTGAGAAAAATAAATTATTTAAAGAGAATAATATTGCCCGCCCTTATCTACCCACTTTTTATACATACTTTCCTTTTCGGATTCGTTATTTTCTAGCAGTCAACGATTAAACGATGTATAATTTTGCCACCCACCCGGTATAGGGGTTAGTGGCGCTGACTGCGGTGGCGTAGGGCCTGGGTGCAAATCCCGGAAAATGTATGGATGTTTGTATTGTAATCCTTCACACACACATGACTTTAAATTTCTTCTTTCCTTTATAATGTGTCCTACGTGCTTACTTCTGTAAGCCCCCGTGTGATACTTTGTGGTGCACGGGGATATATAAATATTCTCAAAAAAAAAAAAAAGATTAAACGATACACTTTTTATTCGAAAAGTAGTCTTAATTACTGTGAGACAAGTAAATATTATTAAAGAAAATGGTGAATATTTTAAAATGGAAAACAATGTGCTAGCAGTACTGTGTGGCGGAAAAAAGTATTTCTGGCAAGGATTGAAGATTGACAGCACAGTAAATACAGTTTTTTTTTCTTTGAAAATCTGGGTCGAATACCAATCGTGCAGCAGAAATGGCGGCGACAGTAGTATTCCATAGTCTGATGCACATAATGAAATCTGGGGTAGGATCTGTCTCAGTGGCACCATCAAGTATTTCCGTAAACATAGTTTTACGGACAAGATAAACACAAGTCTCCCAAAATTGACCATCCTTTCCTCGGTGCCGACGCTGATGCCAAATCGCTGTGTGCTCTTCAGCGACTGGTGCCGTAGCACTCACCCCCAACCTGCACAGGGTCTGGGCGTCTCTGTGTTTACCTTCTGGTCAACCGTCTCCGACAAAAGTAATTTGGAGAGCTGCAGATAACGTAATGGAATAAGTAAATAGAGGTATGCTTCCTTTTGACAACCTCTGTTTTGAAAGAGGTTTGTCGGAATGGAAACTAAATTACTGTTCCATGTTTGAGTGGTTTTTGATTGGCATTCTTGGCCTGAGATTTTCCAAGAACTTTCTTTTCGTATTTGTGGAGGGGTGAGATAAGCTCCCTTTAATTGTTTTGCATTTCGCTTGGGGCATTGCTGGAATTTTTAGGGCTCCTTGAGAATTATATCGAGGTTGCTTGTTATTCGATAAACGAGATGAAATGTTTAAGTTGCATGAATTTCAGAAGTGTCATAGGAAACAATGAATGCAATTTTTTTTACGTTACTAAAAATATACTGAATCTAAAACAAAACGTTTTTAAAGGGTTTTTTGGAGGAAAAAATTGATTAGTGTCTTTATAAATTAAGCATTAATTGTGTGATGCGGAACTATTTCCCTCAGATTTCTAGAGTTCGGTTGTTTCTAGGATTAATCAAAAGTATTTAAAGCTTTTAAAACAAAATTTTTCCAAAACTAAATAAGGATTTTTTTAATATTTAAGCAAACTGTATTACAATCTCTAAACTTAAGAAGTGTAACAGAAGTAGGCTTCTACTTGAAAGAGAAAATAATAAAAGATTTCGGAAAAATAAGTACAAATTACAACAAAAATGTATATTAGGATATTAATAACTAAATTTGAATATCCAGACTTCGTGCACATCTCAATTTAAATCTGCGTCGGATACAATAAAATGTGCATTTATGTAATTCCTACTCCCGGCATAAATTATGCAGTTTTTCCATTTATCCTTTAATCTTCTTTCGTAACAACTTTTAATAGAAAAGAATCCTATATGCGCAACCTATAAGATGCATTTCACACACACACACTTCAGAAAATAAATCTGGATTCTCTGAAAAAAGTAGACTTGATAGAATTGAATAAAATCATATTAAATGAAACAATATAAAGTGAAAGGGGTAAACTCTGCAAACTTATTTTGTGAATGTTGAATCAAAATCTAAAATTGATCAATCTAACTCAGTGGTCTTCAAACTGTGTTCCACAGAGCCCAGGGGTTCCCCAAGGTATAACCAGGGGTTCCACGAGTCACAATTAAAAAATCAAGAAATAAATCTGAATGCGAAATGAATTCACTTTCTCTATGAAGTTTAAAAAGTTACAAGTATCTAAAAAAAAGCTCTTCCTATTTATTAAAACTGAAAATTTTATATATGTATACATAATAGCTTTATTATATGCAATATTTTTTTAACTTTTATAATAATATAATAAAAGAATATTAAAATGCTTTATCTTTATATTTATACTTCTTACTAGATTGTGAATATTCTATTGTTTACTATCTCGGGTTCCGCGAGATAATAGCCCAATGCCTTGCAAAACAAAATAGTTTTCTAAAGAAAAATGCACCTTTTTGCATTTTTGGAGGGGAAAAAATACACCTATTATGAAAGAGAGGAAACAATATATCAACGGATTCGATGTTAAAATCTAAATTTAACAAAAACAGCTTCTAAATTTTAGGTTGCAAATTCATACAAAATATATATATGCACGGAATTTCTTACACAGCTGTGAACATTTTAATGCCATTTAGAATATTGTGTTTAAGTGAAATATATTTCTCAATGTAAGTGACTACAAAATAAAGTATACAAAAACAAATTAAACTCAGAATAAGTAAAGTGAATGCTTTTAATGTCAATAGACCTAGACTTCAACAGTTTGTGTGAAAAAAAGCAAGCTCATATCCCAGTTACTAAACATAATGCATGGATAGGTGACATTTGGATCACAAAATAATATTATCAAGTAAAAAAATTAGATTATAATTTTTTTAATAATAAATGCAATACTTTGTTTAATTGCTTTTACATAAAGTGCCTATAACATGTTGATCTACTTTAAATAATATTTTGAGATATATATTCTTCGAAGTATGTGTATGGAATGGGTTTCTACGGAATCACCTTCAAGTTCTAGGGGCTCCGTGAGTTGAAAAAGTTTGAGCACTGACCTAACTAAATGTGCTGAAACTATCCTTTTCCCAAAAAAAGTTTAGAAGGAGCATTGATAAAAGTTAGACGGTGGATATGACATACCCTGCGCGTGAACTGCCAGGTTAATTCCTGGGTATCAAGAGGGATCCCTCAGCTTCAGTAAAATTATTTTTTATTTACAGTAGAACGTCGTTTATCCGAATCAATTGGGACCGGACACCGTTCGGATACGCGATTGTTCGGATAACCAAAAACCGAATGCGATCCAGGGAGTATGTGAATCCGGACACTATACGAATATTGAAAATCATCACATGCGGGAAACGTGCTGGAAGAAAAAGAAAAATGGATACAAAATGTCGCAATTTTACCTTGATTGTGCAAAATAATCACTTATTTTTCGCTGTACCTTTGTACACCTTCGTTTTTCGCTGCAAGGTCTCTGATTCTCTTGAGCAGCAGTAGTTGAGTAGGACAGCACTCTGCTTATTTTTTTGTACTACTCCATAGCTGTCTCTAACGCAAGAAACGCGTCAGCATTGGATGGGCCCTTTCTACTTTCGTTGTTGTTCTCGTCTACATCCGTTTCATCGTCGACAGGGTCGGATTCTTCTTGAACGGAAGTCACAATCTCGTCATCATTCAGCCTTTGAAATCCACAGTCTTCTGCATCGCATGCCATCCAGGTTTCTACATCAACAAAATTCAACAAAAGAGCACGTATACACCCCCTCACTTGGAAACAAACTGACCTTATATTCCTGCGTAGATGTTTACCAAATCACACAACTGAAATTCTACAAATATCCCTCACCTTGGGTTTTCCCGTCACTTTTGGCCTCCCGCGAAACAACTGTTGAGCATTGCACTGTTCGAAAACGTATCCGGACTTTGGTCCGGATATTTGACGCTCCGGATAATAAACGTTCGGATAAACGACGTTCTACTACAAATAGTTGAGACCGAATTTACATACGGTCTATTGGATCTGTAAGATATATCTTTTGCCAATCCAGTTGTCATAAAATGGGCATCGTCGACTTTTGGGCTTGTTCTCGTGGGTCTGCAACTGGATCTTAATGTTTACACTCCACCGAAGTAGTCAAGTTAATGTTCTAGTAAATTACCTCGAAGGGTCCGATTGCCTCTCAGCCTTTTTTTCCCCAATCACCAATTGTTTTTTAAATCGCTCCTTTTCCCACTGCCTAGCCGCCTTTCCGCTTTTCACCGATCCTGGATTTCTAGCTATCGCTGGTTCGGCTGCCTTTCAGCCTCTTTCTCTGGTCTCGTAGCAGTCCCCGGTCACCTTCCGAACCTTCTCTTCAAAAACCATGAGTGAGCCTCTTTCATACGTCCCCAATAATTTCTGATTAGAGAACTTCGAGAGTTTGCACTCTGGATCCTTTGCCTTGGTCCAACCACCATTGGTTCTTCCGGGACAAAATTCTGTCTTGACTGAGATAATCTATGTCGCCGCATTTCGTAAATCATATGGAGGGTTACTTCGACACTGTGAATACACTCTTTGGCATTTCAAGGCCAAAACTCCTTTCCATACAAGTTTTTCATGATCACATGTGAGAGGGAACGAAAGAATGGACAGTCGTCAAAACATGTGTGTCTTTTCTCCTGATCGATGTGTAGAAAATGCCACCTGGTGAATATATTCGCCTCTGGGTGTCGGAGAAGAAAAAAGAGGGATAACATCAAACACAGGTCACAAGTCTGTTCAACATTTGTTTCGCCTCAGGGCGTGAGAGGAGAATGTGTAATTTACTTTGAAAAAAAATCATTTAATGATTCTGTTTGCCCCTGGGCGTCAAAAATTAAAAGAGGGATACCAAACTGCAATCAATGAGACTACTGTAAATGCAATTTTCTACTATTCGAAAGGATAAAATTAAAACCATTTCAATTTTTAAAAAGTTAATAGTAAGTTAGTGAACTTAAATTTCTGATATGGTCAAATAGGTAACGGATACTCGACTGTCATTGCACAATGTTAAAAAAGTAAATGAGAAGTGTTTATAACGTCGCCCATACTTCAGCAACACGAGGGTTATTGTTGATAGACCTCGTAATTTTGATGTTGTCAAGTGACATGGACGACACACACACCTGACACCCCTACCCTCTCCGCATTTTCACACCACTTCAACGTGAGGACTTTGAGGCACGTCAGATTTCAGGTATACGAAAACGTTCGGAGTACTTTTATAAAAAATAGCATATTTAAATATTATAAATACTTTCTGAGGAATCAATAACAATAAAACTAATATTTAATTATAACAATATTTTTTAAAAACTATCTAAATTTTAAAAACATTACAATTATAAGTGAAATTTAAGCAATATTTTTGAAAAAATTTAAAGCAATTAGAGAAAAAATGTAATATACTTGTATCAGTAAAAGTACTAAAACAAAGTAGATGCATTTATCTAGAGCATAGGTTCTCAACGTGGGCGATAACGCCCCCTTGTGGGCGTTTAAGGCTTTCAGGGGGGCGTTGAGATGGCCCGGAGGGGCTTGAGTAGATTAACCAAAAAAGACTAAAAAACACGCTGATTATGTACTAACAAAAGTACACTTTATTACTGTTTACCTTATGTTGTTTGTATGTATTTAAATCATTCCATATCACATGTACGAAAATTCATTTATTTCGGTAGTACGGGAAGTGGATGAAAGACTTAAAAAAGATTACATTACATTCAGACGTACATTAAATGGAATGATATAGTGCATTTTAATTTCTGTAGTGCACGTGTTGTCTTTGTGAGCGGTAGGAAACCTATTTCGTCCACTGCATTTCATTACGTATATTATCCAAGAAACATAATTAAATATGTTAACCAGGAATTAACGTGATTCTTCAAGAGCTGAAACTATCAACTTATACTTATTTTGAAAGCAATAGTTTATTATGAATTACTTCGTATCATCTAAGCCCCTGCCTGTCTTTATAACATGTAAGTTAAAACTTTTATTCCACTCTAATGAAGAAGAAATTCAGTAGCGCTTCAATTCCAATCCATATCTACCTATGACTAAAATATATAATATTACACATTTAAATATATTTGTGGCAATAGATATTTCAGATTCGCAAGTAAGAAAACTGGGACTTTAGAAAAAAAAATGAAATTAAAAAAATATATTCTTTTAGTAAAGATATTTTTTTTTAAAACTGAACTCTTGTTTTCACCATGTATTATGTACATTCTTATTTCTCTAGAGTGGGAGGGGGCGATATCGAAATATTTATTAGAAAAGTGGGTGCCAGTTCAAAAAAGGTTGGGAACCTAGGATCTAGAGAATGTACTTAAATTTTAATGTTTTATTAAAATTTGAAAATTTTAGAGTCGATGGAGTAAATATTATAAGAAATGTGTGTGTGACATTCTTTATGGGACCATTATTTAAAAAACAGGCCATATCTCAAAAAATATTCATATAATAATAAATATTTTAGTACATTCTCTAAAAAATAATATAATTATCAGGTTCCAAATGTTTCATAGAAGTACATTTATAACATTTTGAGTTATCAGACTCGCCATGATAGATTTTGAGCAATTTAAATGCCCACTTCTGGTAGATCAAAGACCCACTTCCGGTTTTTCTAATTTTATAAAATCGTATGTAACTTGGCCTCTATGTAACATATAAATAAAAAAAAGAAATTGAAGAAATCCCTCTATTTAATAAAATAAAAATATCTATTTTGCCGAATTTGGTCATTTTTAACGTGTTCGGATATCTTAAAATGCATCAACCCCTCTATATGGTGGTGGTCCCCAATACATCACATACGCACGCCTACGTGGAAAACGGTGACACAGGGGAACGAATCGTGTAACTTTTAATCGGCATTTAAGAGATTAATTATGAACCGTACACACAAATTATCAAGATAATTGTTATTTTTTGTGTATAATTTTATATATGATAAACCTTTGGAGTAACTGTTAATTATTAAACTTGTTCTTAACTTAGTATTGTTAAATTAATTATAAAATACATTGTGTGTGCAGTACTGATACATTTATAAGTGTTTTATATCAGTGTAAATGTGCATTTTAATTTTTATTATGTCAGAATGTATTTTGTTTGTTTACTTTCAGTAAAATGATAATTTTTTAAAATAATCTTTTGTTTTCGACTTTTCAATATGCTCGTGCCCCCTTTGTAGAGTTATCACGCCCCCTTGGGAGGGGGGGGGGTGAGCCTCACAGTTTGAGAAACGCTGAATTAAGCGAAGAAAGGCTTAAATATAATATCCTAAATAAAGTATTTTATAACGATAATAATTTCTGTTAAAATTAATCCATTTTTTTCTGGTGTAAAATATGTTCAAAATTTCTTCTATACAGTAATGTTAAACAGGTTTATTACATTGCATATCGAAACAAAACAAAATCCTCTTTAATGATATATTTCTACATTTTAAAGGGCATAGTACGATCTATAAAAAAAAAATCATTGATTTAATGGTTTTTGAAATTTTTTTTTGCTTGTGACCTATGCATATGTACTACGTAAAACAGTTTTGGGGCTCAAAATGCTACAAAATGACTAAAATTTAATATTTTAACGAAAAATTTAAAAATTTACGCAGAGATTTTAAAATGCTGCTTTTCCTACAATAATTGAAGTACACTGGTGTCCAAAAGTTAAGCATAATTGATAACTATGTGAATAAAGAAGGAACTGTAAATCAGAATGGCGGGAAACGTGATATGCGAGTGTAAAATGGTTATAAAATAAGGAAGCAAATCAAAAGAATGATAATAATTAATTTTATTATCCAAAGTAGCAGTTTGAAAGAAAACTGAGCATAGCAAGGATTCACACTTTAAAGAAAAAATGAAAGAAAACATTAAATAAAATACTGATGCTGCAGTTTAATAAGGCGTGTGGTCACCTCTGACAGTCAGGCACGCTGCACAGCGATTTACCATATTTGCTATGAGATGATGAATGAGTTGTGGGCTCAAACGGTTCCAAGCTTCTTGGAGAGCTCTCTTCAGTTTTGTAACGGAGCTTGGTGGGTGCGAAAGGGCTGCAATTTGTCTCCCGGGCATATCCCATACATGCTCGATAGGATTTAAATCAGGGGAGTTCGCAGGCCACGACATGCGCTGGATGTTTTCCGTTTCAAGGAAGTCATCAATCAGCACCGCTTGGTGACATGGCGCATTATCATCCATGAATATGAAGTCAGGACCGACAGCACCTCGAAACAAGCAAAAATAAGACTCAAGAACTTCGTCTCCGTATCTTTGAGCAGTCACAGACCCCGTGTCAAAGAAATGGAGGTCTGTGCGGCCGTCCATCATGATGCCTGCCCATACCATTACTTCCCTTGATGGAAAATGATGTCTTTCCGTTATGTTTCTTGGTTCAAAACGTGTTCCACGTTCTCTCCATATCGTTACCCTCCGAGAATCACTACTCAGACTAAACCGGGATTCGTCACTGAACATCACATTGGCCCACTCTCCCACACTCCAATGTTGATATTTCAAACTCCAGTTCAAACGAGCGCGTTTATGCGCAGACGTGAGGGGAATGCTAACTGCTGGTCTTCTGGCATACAGGCCAGCATGATTGAGTCTCCTGTAAACAGTTTGTCTCGAAATTCGTATTCCTGTGGCGACTGTGAGTGCCGAACCCAGTGCTCTGGCAGTACTGTCCCTCTGACGTCGCGCACTTATTACCAGATATCGGTCTTAGAGAAGAGTTGTGACTCTTGGTCGACCTGATACTGGTTGTTGGGAACATCTCCCGTTCTTTGAAACCTCTCCCACAGTCTTGAGATCACAGACTGGTCCACATTCAGAATTCGAGACACTTCGGTTTGTGATCGTGAGGATTCCAGCATTCCAACGATTCTTCCTTTCGGAAACATGCCCTATTGGCGTCTTTGTGCCATCATTCACCTTGTTTGATGGTTAACAGCGTTCCTTCGCACAGCAGTTGCTCGAAACTTGTCTGAACTGCCTATGCTGCGTGAATCAGTTTCTTCGCGTTCCGACATGTGCTGGTGTGTCACGCAGGACGTAGTCGACTGAAAAGTTTGCATAAACCCAATGTTTCTTCTTCACCCAATTAATATCCGCAAAAAATTTGGAATAATTTTACGAATATTTACTCCATATTTTTCGCCTTTTACGATTTATGCTTAACTTTTGGACACGTGTACATGCATGATTTTTGATCTACAAGTACGTCGAAGTATGTGAAACAAAAGATGGAATGTGTTTTCTGCTAACATGATTGGTAGGCGTAAAATATATACTTTTTCTTGTGAATGCTTATTGAAAATTTATTAAAAAGTGCATAAGTTCTAAATTCAACCATTTTTTAAAAGATAGGTATTGCTTTTAAGGTTTGCAATTCCGCGTCATATTTTCAATCCCGGGATTGGTCCCGGGATTAGGATTGGACTATTCATTAAATATGTTTACATATTAGCATAGTTGAAATTTTATAATAAAATTGAAGATATAATTAAAAATTGATTTAATATTATTTTAATGAAACACAAATAAAAAAAATTAATTCATCATAAAAAACAAATAAAAATAGTACATAATGAAATTTTAAAAAAAAAAAAAACATTTTTTGTGATCCGTAAATAAGCTTATAAAAACACAGCTCCTCCATCATTTCATCGATAAAACGGCTTCTTATTTTTGTTACAAATTGTCCTGCCGAAGAAAATGCACGTTCGAATTCTGTACTAGTAGGTATTATCGTCATTAAATAGGAGTATGTCTTTTTTTCAGGTAGTCGCCACGTCTATATACCTCCATTTAAAAAAAAAAAAGACGTTTCTTTTTGAATTTTTGATCACAGTGTCTCAAATCCAATAGACTGCATTGGTGTATATACCTCTTTGATAAGTTTGTTTAGTTCTTCTGCTACTCTTAATGGTTTTTGTATATTAATTGATCCAGTTATTGAATCAGAATGTGAATCAATTTCAAGCGTTACCTCATTTGAAATTGAAGATGCAGTTGCATGAACTGTTAGTAATGCAATGGGATTTGAAGTGTGTCTCAAGTCTTCCAAGTAGGTCCGCTATTAATTAATGGCATTTAATTGAAGAAGGAACTGTGACAAAATCTGTTCTTAAGATGTTGCTTATATTATTGTGTAAGCATTCTAGGGAGCCACTTAGATCAGTGCGACGTTCTCCCATACGAGAAATGAGAGCTGTGCATATATTTTTTTTTATACCTATAGCACTTATAATTGCACAAAAATTTCTAGGTACATACTTCATAAACAAAATATCAATTTAAAAAAAATTAAATTCTTAGAAAATTTTTATGAGAAAAAATTCTTTAAATATAATTTAGACAAAAATTAAATCCCGGAATTGGTTATTTTAATCCCGGGATTTCCGGATTGGAAAAAAAACCCGGATCCCGGGGTTTCGGAATTCCGGGACTGAAAACCCTACAAGATATCTTCCAAAAATACTAATGGCCTCTGTCCAAGTTAGCTGACACCAGACATCCTGAGGGGGGGGGGAGACATGTCCGTTTTCTGCCCCACTCACGATGGGGAGGAAGTTACAAATGAAAATAAGAGAAAACATATCAAATTTCACAGTTTAATATGCACACCCGCCTTGAACCCTTCAAGGTTTAACAAGTAAGAAAACTGACATTAAACGTATACAGTATAAAAAAGTAAATAAGATACATTAAATGTAATGCCAGATTCACAATACTTTGAAAAAAAATTTCAAAATATAATTCAGACAAAAATTAAATCCCGGGATAAGTTATTTTAATCTCGGGATTTGAAAAAACCACCCGGATCACAGGGCTACAAACCATAATCGCTTTGATTCAAAAATACATATTAACTCCTGTTACGTGTACTAATGGCAATAGATAGAAAAATATCAAAGCATTCAACACATAAAAAAGCACCTCAGCATTTTAAATAATGAACTTCATAATTTTTTTCTTTTTTAGATAAATCAGTTTAAAGTTCTTATGTATAAATTAGATACAATGGCGAACGTCTGCGAGCCGATCGCTTTTACTCAGTAAGAATGAAAAAAGGCTGACGGGAACACTATCAGAAAAAACCCGCTAAAACAGGGTAGGTCGGGTGGAATTTAATGTGAATAAAAAAACCTACATAAACCATTATAATTCTGAAGTTTTTTACCTTAGAGCCTTCAAATTTTGTGAGATAATAGAAAATTATATAAAGAATAATTTAGGCTAAAAAACATTTATTTGAATTTTTGACCGCTTTTCATCAATTGAATCGTACTGTGTTCCCTTAAAGATGAAACTTTAAAAAACAAATACGCATAAAAAAGTCTCCAATTTGCCGTAAAATCCGGCGTATAAGGGTCACTTTTATCGCAAAAAATAAGATCGCAAGTTACGGGTGTGCGTTATACGCCGGGATCCTAGGGTATCGGCCCCCGCGTGCAAATCCCTAATGTGCCATTCTTCTAGAGGATTTTTCATATTTTGACTAATACACCTGTATAAGAGTAAAAAATAAAACATTAATAAAAATGCAAATAGAAAAAAAAAGGCTTCTTTCCGCTATTTTGTTTTTCTAAATCGTAAAGTTATTATTAAATTGAAAACTTTTAATTTTCCCAAATGCATATTGAATTTAAACACTCCCCAAACTTCCACAAAAATCACTTTTGAGACGCCTTTGCAAAGCATTGATTCATAGTGCCCGCCGATATGCTAGAAAACCTTTTCTATTGTGGTATCCCGGTTCTGCCACGAATTTTGTTAACAAACGAAGGATGAGTGTAAAAAGTAGACATTAAAGGATAATGGACCAACACACTGTAAGCTAGCATTCTGTTTTGTTTTTTTTAAACTATGCTATACTATCGGAAAATTGGGACTTATTTTGATTTTTCAATATTTAAAATTCAGCATATTCATTTAACTTATTATGTTTTATTTTGAGAAATTGGTAAAAAATTGTGGATAGAAACTATATATATGCGGCCAGCGGAAGCCCTTTGTTTCGGCCTCCCGCGTGTAGTGCACGCGCTGCACACCTACTAAGATTGGCTCTGACCGGGTATAAAAATGACAACTTTAAAAATAAAAAAAGATGAGGGTAGAAACATTTCAGACTTCTACATAGATCGAAAGACTGTGTCCTGAAAATGTTATCCAAGTTTGGCTAAAGATTTTATTGGTCATCTCCGGCTTACCCTGCTTAGTTAATTATCTGTTTTCCTTATAAATTGCTTCAACTTGTTTTTATTAAAAAATTCAGGGTCATGGTACGATTTACCCCCAAATTTTTAATTTAAGGATTTTCAAAATTTTTTTGGTTGCCTCCTGTGCGTGTATACAATGTAAAACAGATTTTGTGCTCAAAATTTCATAAAACGCTAGCCATTTAATTTTTTAAGGAAAAAAAACTTAAAATTTGTGTTGTGATTTCAAAATGCTAGTCCTCCTACAAAAATTTACGTACACGCATAAAATTGGATTTACAAGTACGTCAAACTATTTATAGCAAAAGTTGGTATCGTTTTTGCGATAACAAGATTGGTATTCGTAAGTACTTATTTTTATGAATGTTTATGGAAAATACCTTACAAAATATATAAATTCTGAGTTCAATTATTTTTAAAAAAAATAAATACTGCTTTGATTTAAAAATGCATACCAACATTTGTTATATGTAGTATTAGCAATAAGTAAAAAAAGAAACGAGTCTCTTACAATAGTCGCATACGATGTGCAACATCTGACATATTATCGTGAAAAAAAATACTCAATAGTAATTTAAATCCTGAAAAAAATTAATCGGGTATGTTTGGAAGTAATTTTCTATCGAATAATTATCTTGAATGAAAATTTTATTTAATTAACACAAGGAGTAAGGCAATTTTTTTATCAAAAATAACTAACAAAAAATGATGAAAATTTAATTAGCTTGGCATACGTTTAAATATTAGAAATATTAGAGAAAATCAAAACTACACGTGTAATGAATTAGTTTTTTTAATCGAGAAAACCTTTTTAATCACAATTAAAAAAATATTATATTGACTGCGACAGGAATGAACCCCAAAGTATGAAAAAGATACGCACTAAAATATTTATTCGAATAATTCCATATTACTCGTATTTTTTTTAAGAATGATGAACTTTGTCAGACGTTTAACAGTAACTATAATAATTAATGTATTTTATACAACGAGCCTTGAGTCAATTGAGCGTAAGAATCGCAAGTTTATCCTGGATGAAGTCTAATAAAATTTGGTGGTATTTGCGAAGTGGATTTAGAGTCAAGAAAACGTGAAACCTAGTCTTCAAATTCGAATCTTTTAAAATGGGAAATATAACAATTTAAAAAAGGCTGGCGGCTTGAGTTGTTCCCCGATGCGAGTGTAGCGAAGAGACACCACCAAACTCGCTGATTGGTCAAATCAAATAGCACGCGCTTCCCCGACTTTCTGTTACACATTTCCGTCCCTTTTCACGAAATCACTCCTACAAATATCCAGCAACCGAGAGGAAAGATGTTGACACATCAAAAAATCAAAGCATTAGGCACAATAGAAGAAAAAAAGCCTTAACATTTTAAAAGAAGACAAACTAGTGATTTTTATTTTTCTGAGATAAGTAAGTTTAAAGTTTTGATTTGCCATAGGGATGTGAATAAAAACGAACGTAAAGGATATCATAATTCTGCTTTTTTTTAAAAAATTTTAGAGCTTTCAATTTGAAGTTATAGAAAAGTATAAAAAGAATAATTTTTTGGGCTAAAAAAATTACTTTTGATTTTTTGAATCATACTGTGCCCCCTTAAATGAAAAAAATTGTTTAATGATAAATATAATTAAAAATCACAAATGTGCGAAAAACGTATATTATGTTTTTCTCCGAAAACCTTTTTCAGATCAGAGTATTGTAGCTTAGTGAAAGAACCGGAAACATTAAATGGACCAGCCTGGACTTTGACAAGAGCCGCAGCAAGAGTCAACCGAGGGGGGAGGGGGGGGAGAAAAAGGATCTCTTGAAAACATTATTATCTTCCTACCCTTTCTGAGAAACCGGTCTTGCCAGGGGCTTCGTCGAAAACGAAAAAAAGGGCCCTCTGGGATTTTTTCCCACTTTAGATGTGGACGAACCATTAATTAAATAGCCCTGTACAAAGTGCGATTGTATCCCACAGTCGACTTATCTCCATCAGAGTTCGAATCATATTCTAAGGGTTATTCGAACGAATCCTTGGGAGCTAGTGCTTTGTGATTCCTTAACTCTATTGAGTTTCGAGAAATATATATTTCCCTGAAAAACAATTAATTGCCGAAAAAACAAGAATGTTTTTGAACCGAACAGGAAAAATACGCGATATTTTGGTTTCATATGTATGTTTAGTTGTGTGGCTGTTGATTTATTCTATTTAAAAAGTTTTTTTAAGCTTAAGAGAATGTTGAATAATTAATTGTTCCAATTTGTTAAATATTTTTCCGTTAACTTTTATTTTAGCAGACTTTAATTATTCAGTTTCAGAATTGCAGTAGAACGTCGTTTATCCGAACGTTTATTATGCGGAGCGTCAAATATCCGAACCAAAGTCCGGATACGTTTTCGAACAGTGCAATGCTTAACAATTGTTTCGTGTGAGGCCAAAAGTGACCGGAGACCCCAAGATGAGGGATATTTCGGGAATTTCAGTTGTGTGATTTGGTAAATATCTGCGCGGAATATTAGGTCAATTTGTTTCCAAGTGAGGGGGTGGGTACATGTTCTTTTGTTGATGTAGAAACCTGGATGGCATGCGATGCAAAAAACTGCGGATTTCAAATGCTAAATGATGACGAGATTGTGACTTCTGTGCAAGAATAATCCGACCCTGTCGACGATGAAACGGATGAAGACGAGGACAACAACACCGAAAGTAGCAATGTTCCATCAAATGCTGACGCGTTTTTTCCCGTTAGAGACAGCTATGGAGTGGTATGAACAACAATCAGAGTGTTGTCCTACTCAACTACTGCTGCTGAAGAGAACCAGAAACCTTGCATTGAAAAAACGAAGGTGTACAATGGTACAGCGAAAAATAAGTGATTATTTTCCCAAATCAAGGTAAAATTGCGATATTTTGCACCTATTTTGGCTTTTTCTTCAAGCACGTTTCCCGCATGTGATGATTTTCAATATTTGTATAGTGTCCAGTATCATATACTGCATGGATCGCATTCGGTTTTCGGTTATCCGAACAATTGCGTATCCGAACGGTGTCCGGTCCCAGTTGATTCGGATAAACGACGCGCGTTCTACTGTATTTTTATTTAAAAATTCAAAAGTGCGTGGTATTATCGAAATAATAAGGCCGCGTTTAATGTATGTATAGATTGTTGTTGTTGCTAAAGCCACCTGATCAGCAAAGGCCAGATCGAGGCCCACGAAATTCATCATGGCAAAGGGCTAAGCTGCACGCATGTCGTTAACCGTAGATTTGAGCACCATACAGGTGACAGTACGATTTGGCTCGACTCCCCCTCCCAAATTTTGGGGGAGGACGCCCATGAAGGGGGTCAGGGCCCCCCCTTCTCTCTTACTCAATCACTCGAGATGACTTCAAAAGTTAATGGTAGGTTTCAGTGCGAAAATGTATTTCAATCTTAATGATCTTAATGTCACCAACATGATGAAAAGCGGAAGAGTTAAGGATTTTCAAAACTAAATCAAATTCCTTGCTTCTTAAATTTCAAAAATTATGATTCAGTGCTTAGTTTCGTCATCAACATCAATCTTATTAACATGCACGTCTTAAGGCATGGGCCAACTGGGCCAGGGCCTCACCTTTGGTGGGGGCCTCGTTTCGTTATGGAGTCTGTGTTTGTAAGATCCTGATAATTTTTATGAGGTCAAATATTATTCCCGTACATATTCTCTGAAAGACGCGGAATTTCAAACTGCATGTCAATAAGCAAAAATGGTAAAACGATATTATTATGTAAAGACCTAGGCCTAATACAATAAGCAATCATTCAATTCACTTAGTCGAAATGCGGCCATCTGTCAAGCTGGTTTGAGCCTAGGTTATTGAGATTATGAGTCGTGTACATTTGTTTGTTTCAAATCACCGCTTGAACGAATATTTGACAATGCATGCTATGTACCATCTACTTTTCAAGATCTCGGGTAGGGCCAACTTTTGGATAGGGGCCCAGGGCCTAAAAACTTCTTCTCTGGGCCCAGGGCCTCAATGAGTCTTAAAACGTCCTTGCTTATTTTATTGATGCTTATAACTGAAATTAAAAACCCTTATAGATATAAAAATTCCAACAAGCTATTTTTAGTTAGCTTAGGATTTTCTCCCCTAGTGAAAGTAGAATTTTTCGAAATCATCAGGTATAAGGTGAACTTATGTATTTTAGGTATTATAACAGGTGAGTAAGGGAGTGTTTTATTGACGTCACATTGTAAAGAAACACGAAGGCTATTGACGATGAACCTCGGTCGGGTAACGAGGACGATACCTGAGCTGGCACTTTTCCTCTTCAAACTACAATGCTATGCCAACCGGAAGAGAGGCCGAGGTAGCCTAGTGGTCAAGGTAACGGACTCGTGACTGGCGTGTCATGAGTTCGTGCCCAGTACCACTGAAGACCCGCCGTGTAGGGGAGCGATGCACGTTAAATCTATCAAACTCAAACGTCTTCCCGCTGTTGTGGTAATTAGGATAGGAGTGCCAGCTCAGGTGTCGTCCTCTTCACTTGACCATGGTTCAAAATTACGAGGTTCATCACCAAAAGCCCTAGTGCAGCTGAACAGTGTGCGACGATAATATTCACTCACTCACTCTCGGCAACCAAAGGACAGATTTAATGTGCGTCAGCGTCTCTACACGGTGGGACTTCAGTGGTACTGGGACTCGAACTCATGATACTCCGGACACGAGCTCCCGATCATAACCACTAGGCTACTGTAGCCAGTCATTATAATGGGGAAAAAACTCTTCGGAGAAAACAGCTTCAAATTCCATTAATCTAATTATTTTCCTGTAATGCTAAATTTTGATTTTTTTAAAATCAGTACATCAAAACTTATGCTCTTTTTATTTTTTTTCGCATTAAATATGTGGCCACGGTAGCCTAGTAGTTATGGCCGTGAACTCATGGCCGGCATGTCATGGGTTCGAGCCCTTGTGCCATTGAAGATTCGCCGTGTAGAGGGACAGATGCACGCTAAATCAGTCGAGGTTCAATATCCTCCCGTAGGGGTGGTGTAGTAGTTTGGATAGGGGGTTTCCGCTCAGATGTCGACCTTGTTACTTGACCGAGGCTTAAAATTTCGAGTCCTATCGTCAAAAGCCCACGTTTTGTTTAATAGTGTGTATGAAGTTAATTAACACTCATTTAACATAAAATTTCTAATGGGCTGCGAATTGGTGTTTCACCATTGCAGACCTAGTACGTACCCCGGGACCTGGTATCTCTTTTTAGTGCGCACCCTATAGGCTAATACAAATCGCCACATGTAATTTTGACGCTCAGTTTACTCCACAGAGAGGGGCACTTGACCTCTGACGATGCGAACCAGTACTACGATTTAATTTTGCCGAGAGCACCCAAGACAAACAGACATTCTAGGGATCTTTTACATGCCGTATAATCTTGCGACATGATCGGAGTCGAACCCACAACCTTGGGTGTAGAAGGCCAGCGACAAACCAACCACGCCACCCAGCCGGCACACTCCTTTAATATTGTGTGTATACAATTTGAATTAAAAAATTATTGTAGCTTAAGAAAATGTAATCTTCCTCAATGATTTCTCAGCTCTTTTTCCAAATGATTTAGCTATTTCTCTCTTTCTTTCTCTCCGTTTCTCTCATTTAGCAATACAAATAACTTACAAGCTGGATCATTTTCATTTTTCTAATACGTTGCAAAAAAATTTCCTAAAACCGGGCTAACACGTTATCTGAGTCAATACAGAATCTTACAATTAGGTTAACTTCGTTAGACTACAAGCGTGTAAAATGTATGCGATATTCGCGTGCGTTCCATAACTTCAATAATCGTGAGTAATATCTCACGAGATTTCAAAAGATTCATGCAAACTATTATTGTTATGAAGCGTTTGTAGGTCATGATCTTGCAAATATTGAATAGCTTCATTAAAGAGAATGCTCATTCAACAAGAAGGTAACATTCAACAAATAGGTAAACATTTGCTTTTTCGGAAATGAGAACATTAATAATTTTTAATGCTTATCCAATATTTATAGTTAAAGTAAAGGTCTTGAGTACATACCGGATATGTTTTCAAATTTTTTTAATTTTTATTAAAAAAATACTCCTATTCTTTTGTAATTATTTTGCTTTTAGGCCGGTTTTACGCTATGTGACTTTATACCGATCAACTTGGTTTTTTGTCGCCATTCCTCTAGTGTGAAAAAAAGAATCTCTTTCTCACGCGAACATAAAGTTGACTGAAAAGGGAGTGCCCGACTTATCGGTACAATGATTGAGTCCGAAGCAATAAAAAGCTTTCTTCATTTTCAATACGCAAGTAGCAACATGTGAAAAGTGTTACTTCCGCAATATCCTTTGAATTGAATCAACTAGAGAGGAGAGGAGAAGACTGGCACACACGAGGGAGCTTCATGCCAGTCAACTCGCTTCCTGTAATCACTCCACTAGTGTGAATAGGGGAGATGATTCCTTTCACACGTGGACACAAAGTGGACTGAAAAGGGAGTACTCATCGGTACAATGATTGAATCCGAAGAAGCAATAAAAAACTTTCTGGATTTTCAATACACAAGTAGCTACGTGTAAAATGGTACCTGAAATGATCATTGCAAATAAGAGAGAATTTTTCTTTTCTGAGTTACCATCATTATACAGTTACAGACAGGCTTTGGTGTCGGAGAATCATAATCAACAAAGTTTTCTTGGTTCCTTCACAATACTAATGAAATAACAATTTAAATGATATACTTCATTGAAATCAGCATTAAATATTTATGTCCGTTTTTTTTTTTATTTTTAAAAACGTCAATTAACGTTCATGTCTTTTTTGAAGTTAAGGCTGGTTTCCCTCTTGGTAATTTCGTGTAAGTCAGCTGTCACTACTCTCTAGTGCAGTGCTTCTCAAACTTTCAATACTTTCGACCCAATATTCAGCCATAATTTTCCTCGTGCCCACCTCCACACAATAACAATGCATTGAATTCGATAATACGATACTTTGACGCTAAAACTACAATACGACTTTTACCTCTTAAATGCCGGCGGCGTATATAAACGTCTTGCTCAGCCAATACATAAATTGCCCCAGACGTATAAAAACGTCTTTCTGAAATATGATCTTTTCTGTGAATTGCTATCCATAAAATTATTCCGAAGGCTTTGGAATGCAATAAAATGACCTTGACAGCGTTTGCGAAGGATTTACTTATTTCAGTGAGTGAGTCAATATTAACGTCCCACTGTTCAGCTACACGAGAGCTTTAGGGGGACGGTCCGCGTAATTTTGAACCGTGGTCAAGTGACGCGAACGACACCTGAGCTGGCACCCCCTTCTCTTAGCTACCACACCAACGGGAAGACGTTTGAGCTCGCGACAGATTTAACGTACATCGCCCCCCTACATAGCGGGTCTTCAGTGGTACTGGGATCGAACTCATGACATGCTAGCCACGATCTGATGCCTAGACCACTTGGCTACCGCGGCTACTTACTTATTTCAGAGGATTTTCTTATTTATTCCCCCCCCCCCAATACACCACATATACTTGCATACGTGCAAAACGGTGGCATTGGGTAGCGAATCACGTAACTTTTCATCGGCAGTTAAGGGATTAATTATAAAACGTACAAATTATCAAGATCAGTGTTAATTTTTGCATATGGAAAGCCCATGGGGTCACTGGTAATTATTAAACTTATTCTTAAGTTATAATTGTTAAATTAATTAGAAAATATACTGTGCAGTACTGATACTTTTATAAGTGTATTATATCAGTGCGAATGTTTTTTTTTTTTAAATTTTTATTATGTCAGAATATATTTTGTTTGTTTACTTTCAGTAAATTAATACTTTTTTTCCCGACTTTTCTATATGCTCGTGCCCCTCTCCTAAGGTTATCACGCCCCCTAGGAAGGCTCGCTCCACAGTTTGAGAAGTGCTGCTCTAGTACGAAGAGAGGAAAGAATTCTTTCCCCTCGCGGACACAAAGTTGTCTGAAAAGGGGGCGCTGTAAGGCAAAAAGGTGTACCAAAACTCGTCGGTACAATGATTGAGTTCGAAGAAGCAATATAAAAAGCTTTTTGCATTTTTAATACACAAATAGCTGCGTGTGAAGAGCATGGCTTCCATAATATTCTCTTAGTTGAGTCAACAAGTGGAGAAGAGAACGTGTTTTCCGAGAGACTGAGGGAGTGGCACAGAAGGAAGAGCCATTTAATCACGTTGGAAGTGACTCAGGGGGTTTCTATTCAAGAATATTTACCAACTGTCTTCTTCTGGTATGTGACGCACAAGTTGACTCATGTGAAAAGCCCCTAATTGTTGTAGAGGTAATAATCATAAATCCTGCTTTCAATATGTCTTAAGTGAAACTGTTTATCGTAATGTACAGTATGAATACGTCAATTCCAAGCTCCGATATCCAACTTAAAAACAATCATTGCGAGTGTTCATTTAAGATAAGTTTTTGATTGTATGATCTATTTATAATTTTATCACCTCTAATTTTTATCGTTTGCGTTTCCTGGCACTCAAGTTTTGCTATAAAATGAGTCACGCCATTTTGTTCTCTCTTTGCAAAAAGTGAGTTTATAATGGACTTCAAGAATTACACTACTTGAGGTTTATTTTATTGGTCAATTATACGAAAGATGCAAAGAACTCTGTGAAAGGAACTCAAAGTGTAAAATTGTAATCCTTCTCACAAATGCATTTGTTTGTCCCAACCAATAAGCACATCATGTGGCTCGACATTTAAGATGTTATGGATTTTGCCTCTTCCTGCTGATCCTGTAAAAAATGTTACTGAAGTTAAAGCTACTGGGCATTGAGAAGCGGCTGTATTATTACTGATAGCTTCGGAAACTGATTTATAACAACATCAACATTTCAAATGCAACATTTTTCATTCCGTGATCACGTGAATACGCACTTATTCAGCGAACAGTTAAGATAATCTCCATTCCTTAATGCAAGAGCCTTTATGTTCTCCAAAGAAAAATGGTTTATGTTGTGTCCAGCGACATTTTAATAGTTCTTAAGGCCCTGGACTCCTGCTGTGCAAGTAGGCCTCTGTGACTTTCTGAACAGTTTTGACCTATATAGTAAACATAAGTTCAAAGGTGGCTGTAACAAATAAATGTGCGTGACCGTTCACAAACCAGACGACCGACTGCCACCACCATTCGATAGTAAATAATGGTGTGATGAAGCCTAGACACCGACGACAGACAAGGCATAATAATGCAGCCTTGCCTCTGTTGCTAGCTGACATATAGTTCAAACCTCAGTTTTCGGAATATGTCGAATAAATTTGACGATTGAAATTATTCCAATCATGATCTTATCAGACCGGTGAATGATGCAGATACCCTCTCTCCCAAATCGGGACCTTGTCCCGTGGTGCTGGTTTAAAACGGCCGTGGCCGTGGCGTACCATGCTAATGGATTTCAAGACCTCTTTTGCTTATCAACTGATGGCAATTCAGTAGCGCACACAAGAATTTTCAAAAGGTAGGGGAGGTCTATGGTTGAAGATTCTAACTCGTATCATACCTCAAGACAACACCAATTGATATTTCTGATTTTGTCGATTTGTTAACAAAAACAGTGAAATAAATTATTGAATTAATAATTAGCGATGATGTAAAATAAATTATTGATATAAGTATAATAAAATTTATGTATATATATATATCTATAGGATTGTATCGTGAAAAACTCAAGAGCTTTGGGATGTCGGACCCCTAGTGTGCGCCACTGTAAAGTTTTTGATGAGGAGAGTTTGATTTACTAAGAGTTTTGACCTCTTACTTTCTTGACTTAGTATCACTTGATTCCAATATTGTTTCTAAAGCGGTGCTTTCCAATCTTTATACCGTCACGAACCGGTCAGCATTTAGAAATTTTATGCGGCTCTCACTGATGGGAGACTTTGAATACTTATATTTTAGATTTTATTTGTAAATTTTATTTAATTGTATTTAAATGTTGCGTACAGATAAAATATTGCTGCCAAAAATGAATATAAAGTGGTTTAATCGAATATAAGGTGATTTTCCTGAAATTCGCACAAACCTGAGAAAATTCCACCACAGTAGATAAAACAGAAATATGCTAATGTTCCTCCGGGGACCGGTACTATTTGACCTACGATCCGGTCTGCGGCCCGCAGGTTGGAGACCACTGTTCTAAAATACTAATTTATAGAGTTAATTGATTATATGCCAATGTCGCATTGTTGAAAGCATTACGACGATTATTGGCGACAAATTCCATACTTTAAATCATGATCAAGTAACTAAGTCTGACCTAAAGATACACCCTTCTGTTCAAACTTCCATTCAAGGAATTTGAGCCTCAAAAGATTTGTGCTTTAACTACTCTACATGGTTTCACGCCCCCGTCTCAAAACTCACGACTAGGCAAAAATAATGAGTATTTTAGGTGGATATACGCTGTGTATGAAACGTCGCGAAATACGAGCTAGTGATGATAACCACTCGACTCCCGTTGCCATTTCCAGTGCCAAATAAAGTTGCGCATAGTTTAATGCCCTTTAAGAAAGCTTTCATAATTTTGTTATTAACGAGCCACTAGAGCCCATAGACTTCGGTACCCATCTTAGTTTTCATGACCTAGGTTACTGAGATGGAGTCAGGTGATCAGACTTAAGTTCAACCCCCCAGTGTTTTGTTCCCCAGCAAACGATACTCATTTTTCGACCCACTGAAAGGATGAAAGACTGAGTCGACCTTGCCTGCCATTCAGGCTTGAACCTCGGACCTGCGACGTGGAAGCGTGATACGCAACCACTCAGCCACTGGGCTTCATTTACGTACTATTGCAATTATATTAGTGACATTGAATTAAACTGTATGAACTGTTAAAGGAATGCGCTGACAAGAATATGAAGCGCCTAGTCGAAGCATACTATGTGAAAAATAATAAGTAATTACTAATAAACAGCAATCAAGAAAAGGAAAACTAGTTTTATTTTATTGTAATTAACTTTATATTAGATTATTATTATGTTATTAATATAATCATAATATTTCATTATAAATCTATTAATTTTATTTTTAAATTTTATAATTTAAGAATTCGCCACATCAACGAACGGTTAGGCTTAAAATGTCGGCAAGCGAAGAAATATGAAACGGAGCGCATGGTTGCCAATTAAGCGTCTACGACACGTGCAGAATCGGAGTTGCTCATTTGGTGAATTATCTTGAAAGCTGGCATAGTTGCGACATGAAAATCTTTTATTTTAAATGACTAGCATAAAGTTTTCTATAAAATTTAAAGCATGTTAATAAATGAACGGTAAAAGGCTATTTTAACCCACAAAGTGGGCTGATATTGGGCCAGCAATCCATTTTTCTGTAATCCAATATAAGGATAATAATTCGCCGAATAAAAGTGTGAGGTAAAATAGGATTCAACTTAAATGCATCTGTAAAGTAAGTTTACATAGTTTTTTTTCTGTATCAAAAGTATGTTTTAAAAAATGATTCTTGTCATATTTAAGCATATTGCATTTAAGAATTAAATACCTATTATAAATCTGAAATAACTTAGATTTAAGTAATATTAAAACCAAAAATTTTGTTTTAATTTAATTCACCTACATCTCGTGTAAACTTGGTAATGTGTTTTAACCAAAGAAAGCACTTTCAGTGCTGCTTCTTTTCATAATGTAGAAATAAACATCCTGGGTCAGTATTATTATAAACAATATTCTAAGGAATTACACTGTGTCCAAAATTAAAGTTAGAAACATAAATTTCCTACCATTTCTTTACTTTTTTTATAATTATATTTTATATAAAGTGAGCAAAGACAAGCATCATATTCTTATTTTCGATTTAGTTTTGACTGGTAAAAAGAATTTTTATGGCCGTTTTGAATGACAACTGTTAAAACCGTTTTCACAGTAGAGCTTTGAATTTGATGTTTAGATTTGTATACCGCATTGTGATAAGAACAAATTTGTATTAATTTTGTTAAAATGAGTTCCCACAATCACTTAGATGATTATTTAAGATGGAGAGCCCTTTGGGTGGATTAAGTGGGATGTCTCAGCAGAAGTAGCCCGAAACCTAAATATTTTTTGAATGGTGTGATATAATATATATATATATATATAAAGGAGAAAAGCGACTCAACAAACACACAACTCACTGACTGACTGACTGACTAATCACGAAATCTCTGGAACTATTCAACCTACAGACTTGAAATTTGGTAGACATGTTCCTTTGATAGAGTAGACATCAGCTAAGAAAGGATTTTCCGAAATTCGAAACGCAAGGGGCGTTACGGGGGGTTAAGGGCATTAATAATTAATTAAACTACTTGATGTACAATCTTGAAATTGGGTAAGCGGATTCCTTTCAGAGAGTAGAGATCCGCTACAAAATGAGTTTGCTGAAAATCGACCCCCAAGTGGCGTTGCAGGGGCTTAGGGGGCGTTATAGATAATTATTTCCATTTTTAAACTATTTGACGCACTCTCTTTAAATTTGATATATAAATAGATTCCTTTCGTAGAATAATGATCAGTTACAAAACGGGTTTTGTGAAAACAGACTTCTAAGTGGCTTTGCGGGGGATTAAGGGGCGTAATAGATAAATATATACGTTTTTAAACTACTTCACCTACCTGCTTGAAAATTGGTAGGAAAGTTTCTTTCCTGGAGTAAATATCCGCTACAAAATGGGTTTTGGGAAAATTGACCCCCAAGGGGTGTTGCGGGGGGGGGTTAAGGGGCGTTATAAATTCCTATTTTTAAGTTATTAGACGTACAGTCTTGAAACTTAGTAAGCAGATTCCTCTCATAGGGTAGAGATACACTAAATATGGGTTTCGTGAAAATTGCTCCCAAGTGGTGTTGAGGGGACTTAAGGGGCGTTATAGATAATTATTTCCATTTTTAAACTATTAGACGCACAGTCTTTATATTTGATAAAGAGATTTCTTTCATAGAGTAGATATCAACTATAAGAAGGTTTTGTGAAAACAGACCTCTAAGTGGCGTTGCAGGGGAATAAGTGGCGTAAGAGATAAATATTTTCGTTTTTAAACTATTTGACCTACCTGCTTGAAAATTGGTAGGAATGTTTCTTTCATGGAGTAAATATCCGCTACAAAACGGGTTTGGAGAAAATTGACCCCCAAGGGGTGTTGCGGGAGGTTAAGGGCAGATATAAATAATTATTCTTTTTTTAAACTATTAGACTCACAGTCTTGAAATTTGGTTAGCAGATTCCTCTCATAGGATAGAAATACACTGCAAAATGTGTTTTGTGAAAATCGACCACTAGGTGGTGTTGCTAGGGTTCAAGGTGTTTTATTGATAATTTTTTTTGCATTTTTAATTAATTGGACGCACAGTCTTCAAATTTTGCTAAGCAAATTCCTTTCATAGAGTCCATTCCCCTACAAAATGGGTTTTGTGAAAACAGACCCAGAAGTGGCGTTGCGAGGGCTCAAGTGGCGTTATAGACAATTATCCCCATTTTTAAACTGTTAGACGTACAGTCTTGAAATTTGATAAGCAGATTCCTTTCGTAAAGTAGAGAACCGCTACAAAATGGGTTTCGCGAATATCAACTACCAAGTTTAATTTCGGGAGATTAAGAGGCGTAATCGATAAATATTTCCATTTTTAAACTACTTGATCATCCTGCTTGAAAATTGGTAGGCATGTTCCTTTCATGAAATAGAGTTCCTCTAACAAAGAGTAAAATGAAAATTGGCCCCTAAAGATGTTTGCGAGGGGTCAAGAGGAGTTACAGAAAAAAATTCATGTTTTTAATTGTTAGACCCATATACTTGAAATTTGTTAAGCATGTTTCTTTTGTTGAATAGGGATCCACTAAGAATAAATTTTAAGCAAATCAAGTTCTGGGGGGTTGCAGGGGTTACTGGGACGTATTGACAAAAAAATTACTTTTTTTGAGCTACAAGGACTATAATAATGAAATTTGGTTTGCATTTTTCTTTTGTTGAATTGAAATCCTCTAAGAGCGGTTATTTTGGAAAACGGCTCTCAACGGGATTACGGGGATATTGATAGTAAAACTTTTGCTTTTTTCTGTTATATTTAGACTTGAAATTTGGCTTGCATGTTCAATTTACGGAGTAGAGATCCACCGAAAATTGGTTTTGCGGGAATCCACTTGGTTTTTGAGTTACGAAAGAGCAAGCATCATTCTATGCTTCAATTTTAGAGATTTTTAGAAAATACAAATTAGATGAGTTCTGCCCTTTTTTTTTATCAACAGGTGACAGTTACAGGTATAAGTATATTTTTCAATTCAATCGAATTCTTAATGCTAGGACTTAGATATCAATAATTTATACATATATATAAGCAGTAAAAATTTATAAAATATCATGAAATACCCAGCGAAGCGGGCGGGTAACAGCTAGTATATATATTATATATATATATATATATATATATATATATATATATATATATATCCAGACTGTACAAACAATTTCAAACAACGGATACTGTCGTTAGAAGACCTGGACAAGTTCGATCAAAAGCTACATCTACGGAAGATCGGTATTTGACAATAAATGCACGTCGTCACAGAGACAGAACAGCTAAGGAGCTTGCTCGGGACTTCTCTAGGCTTGCTGCCACTGGAAAGACAATTTCTAGACAAACTGTTTGCAGACGCTTAGCTGAGAAAGCCCTTAATCCTTCACAGAAATGAGTTCATTGTTATGGAGCCAAGAACATGTGTCTTGGGCAAATAAGAAGTGGGGCAGTGTACTTTTCACTGATGTGTCCAGTTTCAGTACCAATTGTGATTCTCGTCCAGTTTTCTTTTGGAGAGAACCTGGGACTCGTTATACCATCCTTCTAACATAAGAGAATCTGATCGATTTGGTGTGTGTGGAATTCTTGTTTGGCGAGGCATTATGTTAGACGTCCGAACACCGCCACAGATTTTTGGTATGGATTCTGTTGCTGCACTGCGATATAAAGATGAAATTCTTGAACCTCATATGAGACTGTTTCGAGGAGCAATTAATCAAGATTTTATTTTTATGGATGATAATGTGAGGCCCGACAGAACTAATTTGTCGAAGACTATCTTGAAGAGTGTATTTATTGGATGAATGTGGCTCGCGAAATCTCCTGACCTAAATCATATCGAGTATGTTTGGGATGCCTTAGGAAGAATCATTGCTCGACATCAATACCCTCTGCGTTTATAGAAAAATGTGGATTGTTGCCACAAGATGAAATTAACATCCAAATTTGTAGTATGAGAGCTCATTGTGAAGCCTGTATAGCAGCAAGGAGTGGCCACATTCCTGAAAAGACAATCATTTTTTAATTGTTACATGACGTGTTTTGACAAATTTTGATACGCTTGTAATTTGCATATTACAAGAAGTAACCCCCATTAAATTAAACTTGTTAGCATAATTATTCTCAGAGTATAAGGGACATATGTAGAAAAATTTATCACAAATAAAAAATTACATGCACAGATATTCCTTTTTTTTTTGTATTTGTAACCTTAATTTTGTAAGGTGAATATTTAAAAAAATTTCATTTAATTTACACTTTAAAAATTAATTAAAAAATATCCAAAACACTTTAAGAATAATGATGTATTTGTAGATGTTAGAAGCCCAAATTAAGAAGCTTGGGATACAATATTAATTTTTTTTGTTAAGTGATATTGTTTAATAGTATCGTGCAACTAATTAATATATCATGTATATAGTAATACCATTGCTACGCTTTTTTTTCTATTTATTTCTAATCTATAAAATTTTAAATTAAACAATATTACTTTCAAAAATTTATTTGGCTATTAACAGCAGTATATATTTTAGAAAACAAATAAGTCTGAAAATGTAGTTAATATAAATTTGAATTAATTCTTTCATTATGATTTATAGAAATTTTTGTGTTGTATTATGAATTGTGATTTCTTTGCAATTTGGCTAAACTTCAAAAATTATAATTAAAAAAAAATGACAAAATGTTTACTTATTTTATTTAAAAATTTCCCAGAACTATTTATAAAATGAGTTCCCACTATTTTTTTAGTCATTATGCAATTGTGTGTTTCTTAAAATTGTATTTCGCAGTGACTAATTCATTACTAAGTTTCTCAACAGATGGCAGCACTATCGAAATTAAAGCGTGAGGGGGAGGAGAGCTTCGGAAAAATCTCCATATATAAAATTCAAGCATTATAAATTATGTTTTTTATTCTTTATTAATTATGTATTATAAGCCAACTATGGGCTCAAAGCCCAATAAGGCAATTTTTTAAAAAATGGCTTGATTCAAAATAAACTAAGAAAAAGAGAAATTCTGAAATAAAATCAAACAATAATATTTCTACAGTTCACCACACACAGAAGCTAATGATTTTACGTAGTGAAGAAAAAGCAAAATGTTCATGGATTTTATTAAGAAGAAATACTTTTTCTGAAACAATATTTAAAAAGAAACACAAAAGATGGTTTTAATAAATTTTTGTCATGTTAAAAAGATTAGATATAGACTTTTTTTTCCTATTTGGAAATGAAAAACCCACCGAACAGAAAAGGTTCTAACTGACTTTTTCTCTTTTTCTAAATATGACAGAGTGAAAAACATTTTTTTTTCATGACTTGAATTTTCATGTACTGATAATTGCATTTCGCTTGACTTGGTTTGTCTTAATATATTTTAGTTTAATTCAACACTGACATATCTAGAATTGATTTTTTTAAAATTTCATCTTGGAAAACACTTCCTTGTACACCAGTTGATAGCGTTTAAAACACGATATAGGATGAGAAATGAATATTTTTTGTTTGTCACTAGCAATTCTTTTTAACATCCCATGCTTCAGTGACTGCGAAAAATTACTACTGGCTGCAAACACAGACGGAAACTGCAGTTTTTTTTTTCAGTGACCCAACACTCTTATATTATTGCGAAAGTTCTTGTGAAGTATATGAATCATGATAAGAATTTTTTTAAATTAATTTTTTGTGTAAGTAAGTGAGTTTTATTATAGTTGCCACAGATTTGAGAAATTTCTGAATGTCTTTCGGAGCGTGCAGGGCACATAGACGAGAAAGCGCAGATGAGGATCTGAGGTAAAAACTTAAAATCTGTTGGTATGTAGGATGGGGCGTTTTGAACCACCTAACCCTACCTTCGTGTAAACAAATGGTACCGGAAATGTAGATTGAGAATTAAAAGAGTTGGAAGGTGGGGTGATAGAGGATAAATTAGATTGCAAGAAATGAAAAAACAGGGGTTGCCAACCTAAATGATTTTAAGGGTCACTTCGGTAAAAAACATTACAATCCCGCTGGCTCACACACACACACACATATATATATATCTTTATATTAGATTTGGACCCATTACAAACAATAAAAAGAGTGAAAATTTAAAACAAAATGAACTATTATTATTTTAATATTTTTCATGCGTAGATAATGTAGCAATAATAATGCAACGATCAAATAATGTTTGATTTATAAAATGAGTGAGATATTTGTTTCTCAATTCCTTCTCTCAGTTCTTGCAAGTCGATCTCAATGCACGTATTTGTACATTGTAAATTATGTTGCAGGTTTTCGTCCGTTAGAGAGTGAATATTAACGTTGCACTGTTCAGCTACACGAGGGCTTTTGGCGACGGACCGCGTAATCTTGAAAAATGCTCAAGTGACGCGGACGACACCTGAGCTGGCACCACCCTCTCCTAACTACAACACCAACACACTATCGACAGATTAAACGTGCATCGCTTCCCTACACGGCGGGCCTTCAGTGGTACTGGGCTCGAACTCATGACACGCTAGCCATGATCCAATACTTTGATCATTTAGCTACAGCGGCCACTTTCGCCCGTTAAGTTTGTTCTCAATTGATGCTCAATAAATTTCATATTTGATTTCAGCCTTATTTGTTACAAAAACAGTACACTAAAAACAAAATCATTGTACAAAATAATCGTATTTTGTAAAGTTGTAATGATTCTTCTGGGCCGCAAAACTATACAAGGTGGGCCAGACGCGGCCCTCGGACTGCCGGTTGGCCATTCTTGTGCTAAAAGGTATGTGAATAAAAATTCTGAGTTAACAATGAAATTTAAAAATTTATCTACAAAAAAAATGAAAGTTTTTTGATGTTTTCTGAAATAATTCTTTCAAAGAAATAATAGTTAATTCACTTTCCGATCTACTGTTGGTTTTTTCTTGAAAATTTAATTAATTTTGTGCTACGTAATTTTCAAAGATGTGTGAGTCCCTACTATTTGATATGGCGCTGTACGAATTGGTTAATCGAGACGTACGAATCTAAGGCCTGTATCGCACGAGGCAACTTTTATGTCGGTTAACTCGTTTTCTGTTACCATTCTTCCAGTGTGGAGAGAGAATTTCTTTCAGACGTAGACACAAAGTTGACTGAAAAGATAGTACAGTAAAGGAAAAATAAGTGCCGCATCATCGGCACAAGCTCGAAAAAGCAATTTTCCCATTCCCATTTTCAAAAAACAAATAGCCATGTGTGAGAAGCGAAGCTTTTACAATATTCTTTTAGTTAATTTAACCATGGGAAAAGAAGAATGTGGTTTTCGAGTGCTCAAAGGAGTGATACAACAGGGAGTGCCAGTTCATGTGTCGTCCTCGTCACTTCACCACGGTTCAGAATGACGAGGTTCGTCGCCAATAGCCCTCGTGCGCCTTTCTAGTGCTACGTTAATATATCTCTCACTTTCTTTCCCTTTGGATAACAATGTTAGGGGTTTTGGATTGAAGCATTTTTCGATCAGAATAAACGAATAATGTCTTTATCGGAAATTGTGCCGTGTTCTTCAAAATTTTACCGTAATAAAAATAATATAAAGACTGAATTTTTTTTACATTTTGTAATTTTGTGTCATTTGTACGCTTGGAATTTACAAACTATGTGTTTCTTTCTACCAATTCGAAAATCTTTTTTAATTCTCTTAGTGCTATTGAATTAAAAAAAAAAAAAAAACTGCATGTTTCTGCAAAGACTATTTTATAACTGCACATATTATTTTATTACAAACTTTATTGTTTTTTTTTACATATTTTTTGTTTATTTTCATAATTTTTATAGCAAATTTCTAATGTGGGAAATAACTATTGATACTTCGTATACATATATTACTTTTGGAACTACCGTAAAATCCGGCGTATTACGCGCAGTAATATACTTTCCAGGTATATTTTTTAATTTTTGGGTACATTCGTCGTATAACGCGCACCCCCTTTTTAAGAAGGAACCTCAAATGTATGTGGGAAATGATCTTATGCATTGAAGTCATTAGTTCAAAGTATTATCTCAGAATTTTGGGGAAAAAAAGTATAGTTCTTCAACTTTAACCCTTTAAATTCATCAGAAAAAAGTCATTTCATTAAAAAAAAAAACAGTATTCTGATGTATGTAGAAGTCTAATTTTTTTTATTTTTATGCTCATTTCTTTTGTTGTTTTTGAAGCTATCATTTTCATACCCGGCGAAAAACGCGTACCCATGAATTTCGATCATATTTTTTGTATTCAAAGTACGCATTACACACCAGATTTTACAGTAATTTTTTGTTGTTGTTGTTATTTTTATGTGCAAATTAGTGTTAATGTAAAAAACAATGACATCACTAAAATGTTGAAGAAATCAGTGATGAATTAAACAAGCAAAAATTCGCGCTCTTTACAAATTCTTTTTTTTTTTTTATCTAAAAAGAGGAAATGTTCTTACGAAAACCAAATTTTTTCCCTCCATTTTCTTTCGAAACTTATAATCGAAAACGGATAAATCTGATGTAATCACAATCTTTTTATTCCCAGATGTAATCACCTTTTCTTTAAAAATAATGTGAGTGAGCAATAAAAAAAACCATTATCCTCAGAAAAAAAGAAATTAAATGTCGGGAAAATACAGAAATAATCAACCTTAACGGGACTCCATCTGTCAATATGTACCTTAACTCATGTGGGAATAACCAACCCATTAAAAAGAGAAACGACATTTTTGCTACAAATCCTACAGTTGGCTTGCTGCCAGCTGCGAAGTACAGAGGAAAGGGGGAGGGATTGCAAAAGAGGGTGGGACGCCAAAAAGAAGCTTTCTACGTTTCCCTTTGATGTGGCCGACACACCGCACGCAAGCTGCAAACAGATGAGGTCGCCAAAATATCTCAAACTTCGAGATACCCTCCGGGTTACCGCACTTGGCAACCTATCCCATTTCTGATCCGGCGAATTTTTCGACTAGTGAAACAGAATCGTGCTTTTTTCCAAGCTGTGTGAATCAAAGCGTGAAATCCGATTAAAGGGACCAGACGGAACTTGCAAAAGATGAATGGTTCAGACTTGCCAGCAGGTGTCCATAATCTTTCTTCCTTTTTTTTTTAATGGTGTTTTGGGGTAATAAATATATCTGCTTGCGCTCTCTTCTAGTTAATCAAGGACTTTGTCGGAAGAAAGGTTTTATAATCTGAAACCGATTATTTGATTCGCTTCGCTGTGAATTTTAAGAAAGCGTTCGGTGTTTTGGAATTAGTTCCAGAAAGTTCCACTTGGTTGTGATACATCTCAATTTATCCGTTTCAATAGACGGAGCGATTAATTATTTTTCTTTTTGTACTGTATTTTATTCGAACAATCTCCTCGATTCTAATGTTATGTTTGAAATACATGAATCTAATTGTATCTTTTCATTATTTCAAATATATGTCTGCTTAGAATTCTTATCGTGTAAAAATGATGGAACTGCTGTCTTAAATTAGTGCTCTTAAAAATGATTTGATATTTAATGATGGGATTATAAATTTAATAATTTAAAAGGTATTTGTCTGTGTTCGAAACCGTGACTTTGAAAAGTATATAAAAGAATAACTTTTTGAGATACAGTCGGACCCCGCTCGCGCGTTTAAACGGATTCATCGGGACATAATATTTTGTTTGTTAAATCGGGGTTATTTTTTATATATATATATCAGGGTCCAAACAAAATACTTTTTTTTTCATTTACCTTTCGGAAATGACATATATATATATATTGTTCAACCCCACTTTTATACAGAAAGATTTTTTTAAAGAAAATTTTATGTATACTAGCTGTCCTAAGTCAGCAATGTTGATAATACTGAAGCATCCATTCTTTTATATTTTACTGTGTTATTTCAATTTTTCATATCTCCTTCTAAATTCTGTTGTCTTGTTATCTAGCAATTGATATTCTTTTAAGTATTAATCATGTTGAATCATCTCTCTTGTAGAGAGATTTTGATTATATATATCTATATATATAAAAATGTTATGTTGGTTTGTGTACGCTTCCATAACTCAAAAAGTTCTGCATGGATTTATCTGAAATTTTGACACAACGTTGCATTTGACTCCGGTCAGGTTCTTATGTACTTTTTATTTCGAAATGCACTCTAAATTTTTTTTAAATTTAATTTTTAAGTGATTTTTTGGTGTTATGACGTCATACGATGTCCCGATTCGCTCTGAATGCGAAAATTTAAGCTTTACATATAGTTCTTTCCGGATTATTACATATTTTTACTATAGTTATGTTTATTGGTTGTCATATTTATCTATATTTTTTTTGTTCTTTGATACGTAATTGGGATTAATTTTCGCGCGCGCGAATATAAATCTTTTTTTTTTAATTATTCTTTCAACAACTCAAATTTTGTTTTGTAGTTTTGGCAATATTCCGATAGGTAACGCGCGATAAACAATTTTTTAAATTTAATTTGATGTTATTATTGAAATACAGGTTAGGTTTTCTGATATATATATTATTTTTTAACAGAATACAGATTACGGTTTGCTTGGTACTTACTTATTAATTGACGGGGTTTTAAATAAGATAGTTTTTTTTCTCTCTATTTTAAACAATGTTTTAAATTTCATTTGATGTTGTTATTGAAATACAGGTTAGGTTTCCTGATATATAGTTTCAATCATCAAAATATTAAACCATACTTTTGTTTTAGATGACTTTTTAAAATTTAAATGTATGTTATAACTTTCTTAATAACTTTTTTCCATTATAAATTTGTTAACAGAATACTCGAAGTTATTACGGTTTGCTTGGTACTTACTTATTATTGCAACAATCACCAACGTTCAAAATAACTCTCCAAGTTGGCAACCCTGATTTCCCATGTGTTGTATGAGTTGAATTGGCAATCATGTGCTTCATTTCATATAATGTCGTCAATAGGTTCCGTTTGCTTTTGTCAGGGACATAGCTACCGCTGTATCAGCCATACCAATGATACAAGGCCCCCAAGTTACAGAGGCTCCAATCCGTGTTACTACAGTCTCACTAACACGGTGCTCATATCTGAAAAATGCCCCCCCCCCCCAAAGGAATTTTGATACAGGGCTTACTCAGAGCTGTTTTGCAATTTCGTATGTTTTTATTTTAACCTTTTTAAGTGTAGTCAATCGGACTCAGTACACAAAATTGCCTTGCAGAAAATAGAACTTAAGTCATCACACTAGACACACACACACACAAGCAAAAGCAGTGTTGGTAGTAATTACATATCAAAATGGCTCGAATACCTGTTGATTAAGCAGGGGGTCGAAAGATTGTGATTATTTTTGGTATTTATGTACTACCACAACAATCATCAGCGTTCAAATAACTTGCCAATTTGGCAATCCCGATTTCGCATGTGATGTACATGCTAAATTGGCAATCATGTGCTTCGTTTCATATAATGTCGCCAATAGGTTGCGATAATATGTAAGTATACCTTTTTCCCCCGCGAATTATGGTTTAGCATTGATAAAGATAGTTTAGTTCATTTTATGTCATTAACGTTAGTGTTGTATTTAATTTTTCTATTTATTTTTATGCTCAGAATATGTATTTTAGATATTTTTTTTATATAAAATATCAAATTTAATTAGGTACTTACGTTTTATCGCACAATCGCCAGTGTTCAAGATAACTCGCCACTTTGGCAATCCCAATTTTGTATTTGCTGAATTGGCAATCATGTGCTTCATTTCCTATAATGTCACCAATAGGTTGCGATCTTACATAAGTGCCTTTAATTACACTGGCCGCAACACACCAATTTGGCGTGATTTCAAAATCATGCCAAAAACAAATAGTGTACCAATATGAAATTAATATTATGGATATTATTTTAGCCTTTTTTATCGACTATCCATCAAGAAAATTATGCCCAATATAAGATTCACAATTGGCTAGATGGACAAGCTCTTTTTCCCCATTTAACCAGACTGAGCCACAGCAACGCGTGGCAGGGTACAGCTAGTATATATATATATATATATATATATATACAGTCGACTCTCGATATTTCGAAGTTGGAGGGACCAATGAAAAACCTCGAATTATCAAGAGGGTAGAAAAAATTCTCAAAATACACGAAGAGAAATTTTTTCCTTCACATTTATATTTGAAATCATGTAATACGACGACATTTTTACAAATGAATAAAATAATTTTAAAGTATTTTTCAAAAGAGCGAAAAAACAGAAAATTTTTTTAAACAGAAGTTTAAAGTCCTGTTTTAAGAGGATACATTCATACCAGTGGCGCACACAGGAATTTTTCAAGGGGGGAGGGGGGGGGGTTCAAGGTCGAAAGTCCACTGTTCTCGTACCATGCTTCAATACGCCGCCCAACATATTGTTTTAGTTTGGTCGATTTTCGGGAACTAAAAACAGTAAAAAGTTAATTAATAAATGAATAATTAACATTAATTAATAAAATTAATTTTTATAACAAATACTTAATTAAGTTTTACGTACTATATGCATAGAATTATAATCAATCGAAAAAAAATTCAAGGGATTTGGGAAGTCCGGACCCCCAGGACTCCCCCTTGTGTGCGCCACTGATTCATACACAATCCTACGCATCTCTTCTTCCTAATAGCGGACTGTTCTCTCTGAACACATGTGTTGCAAGGCCACGTGTTAAACGAAAGATATGGACGGCTGATAACAGGTGCGGTTGGTCTATTGTCCACTTAAAGGAATGAAAGCAATAAAAGTGTCTTTTCGCCTGAGGAACCGGAAAACACTAAGAAGTGGTAGCAGACAAATGGTCATCAAGGGGCTACGTTACAGGGAAGACATGCAGAGACAACACAACGTAAAACTTGTAAGCTTCAACCTGTTTATTACATGACTTCACACGTAGTGAGTATTCGAACTGTCGAGAGTTTTATAAGATAACTTCTAATTATAGCATGTTGTAGTCTGGTCAGCCGCAGATTTTACTTCGAAATATTGAGTGTACCAAACGTATTGTTTTATTTCGAAATACCAAGAGTTTTTCTAGGGACTGAGCATATACTTCGAATTATCGAGAGGGTTATATTATCGAAGGTTTGAATTATCAAGAGTCGACTGTATATATATATATATATAATAATCCCCATTAATTTATTCTTAATAACTTTTAATTACCTATGGTCCATCCCTTCAGGACCCACATTTTGGTAATAAGGTAGCCAGCCGCCTAACGAGCCTAACCTATTTTGAACTACATCTATCCACCCACTCAGATCCTGTGATTTGAGCCGACTATATATTATACCCCGAGATTCCTGGAGGACGTCCCTCTTCTCTTTTGTCTGTCTTCATCATGTAACTGGCTGCAGCTAGTGTTTGTGTATTTTTGTTTTTATGTGCATGTTTCTTGGTGATTACATCCATATGTGTGTCTACCTGTTCAATGTGTAATAAACAAGAATAACTAACTCCAATTCTGCCTCCTCAATAACATTGAATATTCAACATCAATCGTAAAAAATAGTAACCATATCCATTGGGATTTTCTCGCACAGGAATCCCTGCCATCGGCTACGGCTATTACATATATATCCATAGTTTAGAAATTACGCACTTTTTATTCCACAGCTAAAAATACTGTTTGTGAACTATACACAACAGTTAATTTGACATTTTAAAATACTCTGACTAATAGATGTTTGAAAATCCTTTTGATACCTGACACGAAAGAGTTCTTATTCGACTCCATATACAGAGAAGAAAATACTGTATCTTTGCATCCCGTTGCGCAAGAGAGAGGTATGTTTTCACAGTTTCCAAACAATGTAAAACTTTAGGAAATGTAACATTTTTAATTTGAGTTTCATTATCGATTTCTGCATTAGAATTGCTATTATTTGGCTCAAACAAATCAATAATTTCCGCAACTTCGGTTGCACAGACAGGCAGGCAGTCACCACACAAATGTATCATAATTATAAAAATCTTAAAATATCCCCTGTATTGTGTGGATTGGGATAAAGTAAGAAAGGAATTTCCTGTCCTACTGAAGACTCACATGATAGGTTACACTCATGATTCATTTGCATCTGTAAAGTCTAATAATAGTCTTTATCATTTCCCGTTGAAATTTTTTGCTTGCGAGAAAAGTTTGACAAAAAAAAATCTAATTTTTTCTAAAACAAAGTAATGAAAAGTTTTTCTCTCTCAGATGCTGAAATAATTCATTAGTTCGGGGTTTATTATTCGTTATATAGGGCAGTGCCGGTTTAAGCACATTTTGGACCCTGGACGCAGAATATCTACAGGCCCCTTTGGCACTGGAGGATCGAAATTTATAACCAAAATATCTGTATAAGTCCAGCTTATCCGGGCCCTTTTGCGGCCCTCCAGGCCCGGGTCCCGCCCTAAGCCCCCAATGGATAAACCGGCACTGATATAGGGGTTTTTGCCTTCCTTTTAATCGGGGAAAAAGAAAAATTCGTCGAATCAGTGTCCAGCTGCATTTTGTATCACTTGTTTGAAGAATGTGAGTGAGTCAATATTAACTACGCACTGTTCAGCTACACCTCTCTGAGCTGGCATCCCTTTCCTAACAACCACACCAATGGGAGGACATTTGAGTTCTCGACAGATTTAACGTGCATCGCGCCTCTACACGGCTGGTCTTTAGTGGTACAAGGTTCGAACTCATGACATGCAGCCACGATCCAATATCTTGAACATTGGGCTACCGCAACCCCCTTATTTTAAGAAAATGATTACAATAAAAAGTTTCTTATACGCAATATTTTATCAAAAAAAAAAAAAAAAAAAAAAATGAAGAAAAGATGACACATAATTTCAAAAGAAACTTCTTTTTATGGAAAGCAAATCAATAATAACATTTTGCCTATATATAGTTGACTTCTCCACACAGCCTGAAGTAGGTATTTTGAAAAATTCACATATTTTAAAAAGTTACTGTCAATGGGCTCAATCCATGGCGGTCATTTGATAAATACCATCACGTGTTCTCCATTGAATTCGAAACTGACACAAGACTTGTTCTTGTAAAATTTAGATAAAATTTCAAGTTTGGACATTTGGTAGAGATGATCAAATATTAAGATTCTTAAAAAAAGTTTTTCAAAAATTTAAAAAAAAAGATTTTATTGTACTGTAATTTTAAAAAATCAAGTACACTTTATTTACTCCATACTTTATTATTGTTTACTAATGCACATACTTTTCAAAAGAATTTGCGAAAAGCAAAAGTTGGGAAGAGAGAAGCACATGACCCTATTGGCAGGAAACACGTGTAATTATGATGCCACATGAATTTAGTCCATTGAAATATAACAGATATTTTTTGCTAAAATTTCTCTGACAGATAAGACATAAATCAATCCACTTCTAATTTATATATTTCAAAAACCCTAGGCAGTGTTAGCCAAGTGATTATGGCCACTAACTTGTGGCCTGCGTGTCGCGAGCTCAAATCATGGTGCCTCTGAAGACACGCCGTGTAGAGGGGGCTGATGCACATTGAGCTCAAAGTCCTTTGGGTGACGTGGTATGATAGTTTGGAGAGGGGAATGACATTGTAAATGTCGTCCTCGTCACTTGACCGGAGGCCCAAAATTACGAGGTCCGTTGTCAATAGCCCTCATGTTGGTTTAAAGTGAAGTAATTATAACTCTCATTCACAAAAATCCTAGTTTCGGCTCTGTGCAGAAGTCTCAGCTATATGTAAGCAAAATTATATTGTTAGAGAAGCATTTTTCAAAAAAAAAGAGAAAAATAAACGTTTTGAAGATGTCTCCCCCCCCCCCTCATTTTTTGCCAAAAAAAAAAAATTGCCTTTAAATAATTTTTTATTGTGATAACATTCTTGAAAAAAAATTTTGTATGTATATTCTAATTCAAATGACACCAAAATAACAAAAATAAATAAATAAAATAAATTAATTAAAGCAAATAAATAAATTTAAATAAATTAAAATAAATAAATTGAAATAAATAAATTGAAATAAATAAATCAATTAAAATAAATAAATAAAATAAAATAAATAAAAATATTCATTTATAACTTTTTGTAAAGTAATGGTTCTCGGGACGTTGTCATTTACAATCTTAACTACTATCTGGGGCATAAACATGATTCTTTGGAACTCCTTGATTCAACATTTTTGAGGGTCTTCCATCATTTCAAACATCATTAATAACTGTGATAATGTGTTGCAATGATAATAAAATCATAAACATTTAAACTTTATTCAACATTAAGGTCCTTTAAAATAGAAGAATTTAGATAGATGGGGTTGAGAAATTAAGTTGAATTGTACAGCACTATATTAACTTAACAGAAGTGGTAAATTGGAAGTCTTTGTTTATCTTTTTTACAAGAGTAGGTGTAACTTTGAAGCTCAGTGGCTGAGTAGTAGAGTATCGCGCTTCTATGCTACAGGTCCAGGGTTCAGACCCTAAGCTGGAAAAGGTCGACTCAGCCTTCATCTCTTCAATGGGTCGATAAATAAGTACCAAGCTTGTGCTTGGGAACTAAACACTGCTTCAGACTGACCACCTGACCGTAACATCTGCTCAAGCACCTCAGGATCCAAGATCACGAAAACTGAGATGGGCATAGTAGGCCTTAGCTCTCCACAGGCTGTTGCACCACTGCCTTTAGAGGTTTTTTTTTAAATATTCGAACAAACTTATTCCTTGAAAATTACTTGGGTATTTTTAAAAATTTATTATAAGTCCATTATTATATATATATATAACCTTTCTTACATCATAATATGGTGCGAATGTTATACAGTGCAATAAAAGTAACAATCTTAATCGTGTTTTCTGATTACCTCTTTTAATTAGAAAACATAAATAATAGAGATTCATTAGAATTTTTATTAATTAAAACTTTTTGTTGCTGTTAGTCTACCGCCATAACCATTTTGACTTAGTCGAAAGATAAGAACAAAGAAATGCAGAAGAAACAATTTAAAAACTCAAATAATAAAATAAAATCAAAATTTTCTTTTCTCCCCCCTCCCCCCAATAGGGCTATGGATTGGCATTTCCATACCCATTGCAGACCTAATTTATACCCTGGAAGCTGGTATGACTGTTTAATTGAAGCACCAAAAAGGCGGAGTACCAATCGTCGCAATGCAATTTTGACGCTCAGTTTTCTCTCCAGATGGAGACACCTGAGCTCTGACGATTCAAAACCGCACTTAGGAATTTAATTTTTCCGAGAGCTTCCAAGCCACACAAGTACTCTAGTGATCTTTAACATGTCTCATAATCATGCGACATGGACGCTGTCGAGTTACTGCATCATGAAAATCCAACGACTTGGGCTAGGATCATACTTACAAACTTGGGTGTATAAGGTCAGCGAAAAACTAACTTCGTCACCCGGCCGGTTAATGAAATCGAAGTAAATCGGGAAAAAATGACCACAGAGCAAAGCACAATCTTTTTCTTTTTGCAGCTCATCAGCGGCCATGGTAACCTAGTGGTCAAGGTAACGGACTCGTGGCCGGCGTGTCATGAGTTCGAGCCTAGTATCGCAGAAGACCCGCCGTGTAGGGGAGCTATGCACGTGAAATTTGTCGAGAGCTCAAAGTCCTCCCATTGGTATGGTGTGGTAATTAGGAGAAGGGGAGGGTGCCAACTCAGGTGTGGTCCTCGTCACTTGACCATGGTTCAAAATTACGAGATCCGTCACCAAAAGCCCTCGTGTAGCTGAACAGTGCGACGTTATTATTCACTCACTCACTCGCAGCTCGTTAAAATCTAGTTTTTAGATCGAACCAAATACTACTGATTGAAATGATGTTGTCAGGTGGATGAATAGGAACTTAGAAACGTACATTTTGCCGTAATACTTAAAAAATGACCAATTTAGAGTGGCTTACATCAAGGTGGGGCTAAGGGGTTCAATCCCATTCCATATAGACCAGGGGTTCTCAAACTTTTAAGGGTGACGACTCCACTTTTCATTCAAAAATCTTCTGCGACCCTCACAAGCATTGCGCAAAGTTTGAACGTGCTTGAAAACTTCTATATGTGTTGTATTTGTGGTATATTATTGTTTTGCTGTATAATGAACATCTGCAATAAATATATACTTTGAATATAACAATATGGAATTTTAATAGTCGATACCCTGGCTGAAGTATTTCCTCAATATTATTTGTTGATGTTAAAGGATGTATCTTAAATAGTTTAAGTAAAGTATATTTTGTAATTTCAGGAATTGTTGGATAAATTGGATAACTCAATCCCCAAAATATTTTAATATATCATTACTAGAAACACACAAATAGCCTATTACAGGGATAAATATAAATTCATCTGATAAAACACATAGAGTGGAGTTTTGGTAGTTCTGGCACAGTAGGGCCGGGCCCTTCCATAAACTATCGAAATACTCGGAATATTGATTTCACAAAGAATTACTTAAATGTATATCTAATTATTCAACCATAAAGTTTGCATTGTGGCCAGAACAGAGCTATGTGTTGTAGATTAGAAATCTTGTGGGCGGTCTGGCAGAAACCACAGTGCAGGGCTGTAGGGCTTCCCTCCTCAGTTCATTGCCTAAATTGTGGTGTCTCCATCTATGTTAAAGCCAACCTGTCTACAGGCTCAGCTTTCATTCCTTCCTTCAGGAAGGACACATTAACAACAACAGGACTATAAACGTTGTAGTACAACAAAAATTAAAATTATGTATAAATGTTACAATACAGCATGGTATTTGTGCTTGTAAAAATTTCTTCATGGCGTTTCTGTTGTGAATTCCGTACATTCTTAATATTTGTTTTATACGGATCTATAGAAAATTCAAATTTTCGCGACTCTCCTGTGTATTTATTTCGCCTTAATTCTGCTTCCTTAAAATTAAAATATTTGGAAAACATACTGACTGTTCCTGTATATCAAATACAATAAAAAGAGAAAACATTCTCCAACAAAGCATAAGATAAGATATAAAATGGTAAAATATCTTTTTATGCAAGAAAAATAATATCTATATAAAAAAAAATATATAGAAGTGGGGAATTATAATGCGTACGGCTTACAAACGCTTAAGATTTTTAATCTAGCGAATAAGATCGTACGTGACAAACTAAAATAAACGCAGATTAAATAAAAGATTATTATGGATTGAAAATGATTTAATACGAATTAAAAAACTACTGAAATTAAAATAAGCGACTATGTGGCTTTGACTAGTCATTAGTCAAAACACTGATGGTGACTGGTTGGTTTTTAACGACGTACTTAGCGATAAGAGGGTTTTGTAGGACATACCTCAAAATTTCGAACGACAGTCAAGCAAAGATGAAAACTTGTTACCTGAAATTCCATTTCAAACTCCACCCACTAGCGTGAATCCTCACTTTGTCTTGGTAGAGTAAGATTCAGGCTCTACAAATGGATAAATTAAGCCAGTTCTTTGATTATTTTGTATTTTTATATTAACCTCGCCCACAGTCAACCCATCAGGATAGAGGTTAGCGACGCTTGGCTACTGTACCGTAAGGCCTGGGTTTAATCCCGGAAGACGTGGATGTTTGTAAAACAGGTACCTTTGCGGCATGGGGTACTCTAAATAGCCGTCGAGACATAGGAGTCCTCTCAGGAGGTTGGTGGAAGATTAAGAGAAGTGGGAGGCCCCAGCCCCCTCCAGGGTGTTCTCCCTCTAAATCGGATGGAACCGAACTAAATCGTACAGTCACCTGGATGGTGCTCAAGTCTACGGCCAACGACAGGCGGACATCTAGAAGTCCAACCTGTTTCAGGCTCTAGCAACTTTCCTTCCATCCCTGTGGGGTGGCCGCGATAGCCAAGTGGTCAAGGTATCGGATCACGACGGGTGTGTCATGAGTTCGAGCGCAGTATCACTGAAGACCCGCCGGTGTAGGGAAGTGATGCACGTTAAATCTGTCGAGAGCTCAAACGTCCTTCCGTTGGTGTGGTGTGGTTGTTGGAAGAGGTGGTGCCAGCTTAGGTGTCGTCCTCGTCACTTGACCATGGTTCAAAATTACGAGATCCGTCACCAAAAGCCCTCGTGTAGCTGAACAGTGCGACGTTATTATTCACTCACTCACTCATACAATGATGTAAAACAAACTCTACATAATGTTCTAAAAATAAAATATGTATTTATCGTTAAAATATGTATGTATATCGAGAATATATCTGCATTTTTAGAAGCCGATGTATTCGTATATGTATCTGATAAATATGTATTTTTGTGTAAAATTCATGTTAACATATTGATGCGATTTTAATACCATTATTCTATCTTTGAAGGGGGGTTTTCTGATTCTTGTTCTTCAATTTTATCTAAAAACAGAAGAAAAAAAAAGATTAAGGAAATAAAAAGTTTCTATCTTGAGAGTACACAGAGTTTGGTAATGAAAATTTCCAGATGCAGGAAATTTCCTTATATCATTGCTTCGATTTTTAAAAACCAAGAGTGCGATGACTGTAATTCGTTGAGAAGGGAATTATTTATTTACATAAGACTATTATATTAGGAATGTGACACGATATGTATTTAATAATTCTTATGAAATGGATTCGCGATCCTAAGCGTATGATGCAGTATGCAGCATAAGCCCTTAACATGTGTTTCAAGATCCTAGAAATGAAGCTAAAAATTTAGGCCATTAGCCAAAAAAATAATAACTAAAAAAATCGAATTTAAAAGCAAAATTATCGTCAATCATTTCTTTTTTTTTTAATTGCAAATTTTTAGTAAGTTTCCTAGCGAAAAAAATAATAGATATAGCAATCTGACTTCGAAAACCGCTAAATGTTTTTATTTAATAATAAACAACATTTACTGAGAGTAATTTCAACTTCAAGGCAATATTATCCAATAAAGATACTCACGATCAAGTTATGTAAAAGTATTTTTAAATTTTATAACATAATAATAAGACTCTGTAATGTGTAAATTATTTTAAAAGTTTGACTCAAGATTGAATCATTCAACAAAGTAAATCAAGATCACTTGTGTTATTCAACAGGTGGTCTCATTCCCAATTACCTAACAAGATTTTGGCCTGTTAATAAACGCGCGTACGTACGCACGCACGCACTCTCTCTCTCTCTCTCTCTCTCACACACACACACACCACACACACACACACACATACACACACACGCACGCACACACACACACACGCACACACATTTGTTATCCAATAAGTCTACATAAGAACAGGTTACCCATACGGTTGAAGCTTAAACTCCAAATATATATTTCCTTTTCCTTAGAGACGTGTACCAAATATTTCACCAAGTTTTATGAGAAATGTCAAAAAATGTGTAGTTTTTAATAAGATATTGAGTTTGAGGCGGAAAGAGGGGTTTACGAACATATAAAAACTTTGGGGCTCACCGAGGATTGATAGCGGGCAGCCTACTCCGGTATAAAGTACTGCCGCTTTCCGGTCTACCTGACTAATCTCACAGCTTCAACTTGTTTCTAATTGAAACAACATTCATACAAAGAAGAAAAAAAAAATCCTTGCCATATCTATGATACAACAGATAACGAAGACTAGTGGAACCCCCGACGTGCCGACAAGTCTCAACCACCCACGAAGACCGTTCGCATCTCCATCGGATTGCTAAAAGCGCCGACAGATTGATTCTCGCAGCCACGATGAACGAAACGCATCCGTTGTTTGGGAAAGTGCGAAACGGAAGACATAAAGCAGTCTGTGTGTCAAGCCGCACTTTTCTTCTCGAGTGTAAATAGAGCGAGAGGGCTTGGGTAGACGTGACCCCGTGTTTTTAACGGTTCCCGGTGCGTCAGGTTCGACTAAATATTATTTTTAGAACGCTTCGTATGCCTGCTTTAGCATCAACAGTGGGGGTGGGAGGGGGATGCTCCTAAGGAGCACTCGAGAATGTCAGAAAAAGAAAATTATAAGAACAATAAGCCTGGATAGTACGTGTGTAGAACCAACTCGTAAATGTTTCTGGAACTGGAACTTTTAAAATACTGAGGGTTGTTAAGGGGTTTATGATACTCTCATCCCTCAAGAAATTTATTTGGGAAGTAAGGAAACTATGTATATTAGGAAACATGCAATAAATTTGTATTTAGATTATTTGTTTGGAACTATTTCTATTATGGTCAGAATCAAGCATTATGCAAAATAGGAATGTTTCTAGAGCTTCTATGTTGCTCCTTCGCTGATTATGAGAAACAAATCGTAAATTATTTATCTATGTAGGAGAACAACTCCCTCACTCGTCATGGGATCTCTGGAACTATTGGACTTACGGATATGAAATTTGGCAGACATGTTTCTTTTGTTGAGTGGAGATTCGCAGAGAATGGTTTTTACGAATTGGACTCTAAAGTGAGGTTACAGGGCTTTTATAGATAAAATAAATTCTCTTTTTTGAACAATTAGATCTAGATACATTTAGAGTTTTGCATGCATGTTACTTTTATGAAGATTCGCTAAGAATGGGGCTTGAGGAAATTGAATCCGAGAGTGAGGGGAGGAGGTCCGCGGGGGCTGCAGAAGTGTGAATGGTAAATATATTTCTAGAGGAAGAGAAAGTTCTGTGCCTCTATAAGTATGTTGAATTATACAGAATCAAATCTATTGAATGGTGTTTCTTTTCTTTATAATACCGTACTTACTCGAATCTAAGCCACACATTTCCCCCATTGTTAATGCTTCTGAAAATCGGATGCGACTTAGAATCGAAAGAAATAAAATTCGTTGGATGGAGCAACTAGAGCAATTACAGATTCATGTATATATTTAAAAGTTTATAATACTGGTAAAATAAGTAATTATTCACTTCTTATTAATTCTCATTTTAAATTTATTTTAATTTCGAAAAATTGGATATCGATGAACCATTTTACACTGTATTTCATTTTTCACAAAAACGTGTGGTGAATGGGGGTGCGGTTTAAAATCGATGGCGACTTAGATTCGAAAAATTGCGGTAGTAGATTCAATATACTCTACAGCCTTTTTATATTTCGTTTGTGTAGATTTTCTTCTCGAGATTAAAGCCATTGTAATATGTATATATCTCTATGCATCTATTTCATTACTTTATATTTCTATAGATGCAATGTTCTCTTGCTGTCACATAGTCACACTTTTGTAGTCATACAGAAATTGGCAATTATAAATTTGAAAAGTTTATAATGTTATTTATTTGGGAACGTGATAAATAATAAAAATGAAGACCCCAGAAACTTATAAAATAATCATTGCTACAAATAGATGTGTTTATGATTGAAAAGTTATTAAAAATCCAGCTTTCTCAAATTTAGGGGACATGGTACGAATCTTACTAAAATCTTTGATTTAACGGTTTTTACCATTTCTTGCTTGTAATCCATGTATATGTATTACATCAAACAGTTTTTGTGCTCAAAATGCTTCGAAAAGCTTACCATTAAACTTTTTAAAGAAAAATTAAAAAATTTATGAAGGAATTTTAAAATGCTATTCCTCTTACAATAGTTGACGTACTCACATGACATTTGATTTACAAGTTCATCAAAGTATGTATAACAAATGTTGGTATGGGTTTTCTACTTACATGATTGATACTCGTAAAATACATTTTTTTACGAATACTTATTGAAAATTCCTTAAAGAATGCATAAATTCTAAATTTAATTATTTTTTGAAAAATAAGTTTTGATTTGATTTAAAAATGCGCACGAACTTTTATTACATGAACTAATAGCAGTAGCTAATATATATATATATATATATAAAATATCAAAGCCTTTGGCACAATAGAAAAAAAACGCCTTGCCCTTTTAAATGAAGATAAACTGGTTATTTTTTCTTTCTGGGGGGGGGGGGGGAGATAAATCAGTTTAAAGTTTTTATTTGTCATTGGGATGTGAATATGAATAGACAAGAAAGTTATTATAATTCTTGGGGTTTTTTAACTTAGAGCTTTCAAATTTTGTATATAATAGAAAATTATATAAAAAACAAGAAACATAAAATATTTTTAAAGTCAATTCCTTCTTTGGTCAACAGAAAAATTTTTTATTCAAGGAACTTTTTATTAAATAATTACAATTAATATAAATATGTATAAACATATGACATAATCTCAATATTAAGTGGGAAAATAGAAAGCTAATTTCCTTGCAATTTTTCATACCTGGTAGTTGGATAATTGATGTATACTGTCGCCATCTGTTGCCTTCATTCGGAATAAATTTAATTTTTTTCTATATAAAACGAAAATTTATTATTTAAATTTAATTAATGAATTAATATTTGAGAAAACTGTATTAACATCAAGTGTCAACCACTACAAGTTTACAAAAATGTATTTGAACTTAAGTGGAAGAATAAAAAGTATTTTATTAACGATTAAAAATTTGAACAGATATATAAATAAATATATATATATATATAGAGGGACAGTGTGAACTGATAGTAGGAATTGAATAATTTAGGCTATAAATATTTTATTTAAATTTTTGACCGATTTTTAAAAAAATTGAATCGTTCTGTGTCCTCTTCAGAACTAAACTGATTCTTTACAAAAGTCTTGTAAGATCAGTCCTGATTTATATACATCAGAGACTTGGGAATTGACTTTAGAATTAACTCTGAGAATTTTCGTGAGGAAGATCTTACATTTGCATTCTTGGTGGAGTCCAAGCGAATGAATCATGAAGAAATAGATCTAATTTAGAACCCTATAAAATTTACAGACAACCTGATATTGTAAAATTCGTCAAATTACTTAAATGGGCTGGTCATCTGGCAAGAATGAATGAAGATCGTTGCTGCTAGAAAATCTGTCTGGCAAGGCCATGGAAAATGAACCATGGGGCAGAGATTGATTGCTTCTAAGATGGATTGATTGTATAAATCTTAATATTTTTTAAAGATTAAGAACTGGAAAAAAGTCACCCAAAGTAGAAGAGCCATTGAAGAAGAAAACTTTTGTGTGAATAAGATTTTTGTTTCGTATAGTAAAATATTTAGTCCTATTTAAATTCCTCTTCTTTTTAGTTTGAGCTAATTCGTAATTGACTATTAAATTATACGGTAGTTGATAAATATTGCTTAGGTTGAAAATTATCTTCCATATTTCATGATCGTCTGCTTTTAATTGAATAATTCATGTCTCCCTCTAATTTATCTGATTACTTAATTTATTTGCTGATAAATAATAGGCTGTTGTTAAAGTTATGTTGCTTAAGTTGGCATCTTTTGTAATTATTTTAAATGTTTTTTCAGTTGGAGAAAAGAATTGTGATGCATAATCGACACTGGTAAAATATTAATATGTATTAATCTATATATATAAAGGAGAAAAGCGACTCACTGACTGACTGACTGACTAATCACGATATCTCCGGAACTATTCAACCTACTGACTTGAAATTTAGTAGACATGTTCCTTTCAAGGAGTAGAGATCAGCTAAGAACGGATTTTTTTTTGCGATATTCGAAATGCAAGGGGTGTTACGGAGGGTTAAGGGGCGTTATAAATAATCATTTCTATTTTTAAACTACTCGACGTACAATCTTGAAATTGGGTAAGCAGATTCCTTTCATAGAGTAGAGATCTTCTACAAATGAGTTTGGTGAAAATCGACACCCAAGTGGCGTTGTGGGGGCTTAGGGGGCGTTATAGATAATTATTTCATTTCTTAAACTATTAGACGCACAGTCTTTATATTTGATAAATATATTCCTTCCATAGAGTAGAGATTAGCTACAAGAAGGGTTTTGGGAAAATAGCCCCCCAAGTGCCGTTGCGGGGGATTAGGGGTGTAATAGATAAATATCTTCGTTTTTAAACTACTTGACCTACCTGCTTGAAAATTGGCAGGCATTCATTCATAGAGTAAATATCCGCTACAAAATGGGTTTGTGGAAAATTGACCCTCAGGGGGTGTTGCGGGGGGTTAAGAGGAGATATAAATAATTATTAAGATTTTTAAACTATTAGACGCACAGTCTTCAAAATTTGGTAAGCAGATTACTTTCATATAGAGTACAGTTTCCCTACAAAATGGGTTTTGTGAAAATAGACCTCTAAGTGGTGTTGCGGGGGCTCAAGGGGCGTTATAGATAATTATCCCCATTTTTAAACTATTAGACGTACAGTCTTGAAATTTGGTAAGCCGATTCCTTTGGTAGAGTAGAGAACTGCTACAAAATGGGTTTCGCGAATATCAACCACCAAGTTTCATTTCAGGAGATTAAGGGGCGTAATCGATAAATATTTCCGTTTTTAAACTGTTCGATCTACTTGCTTGAGAATTGGTAGGCATGTTGAATAGAGTTCCTCAATCAAAGAGTAAAACGAAAATCGACCCCTAAGGAGGGTTGTGTTATAGAAAAGAAGAAGATATAGAAAAAAATTCCTGTTTTTGAATAGTTAGACCCACATACTTGAAATTGCTTAAGCATGTTTCTTTTGTTGAATAGGGATCCACTAGGAATGTATTTTTCTGAAATCAACTCTTGGGGGAGCAGGGGGTTACTGGGGCATACTTCGAAAAAAATTCCTTTTTTCGAACAACAAGGACTATAATAATGAAATTTGGTTTGCATTTTTCTTTTGTTGAATTGAAATCCGCTAAGAGCGGTTATTTTGGAAAACGACTCTCAACGGGATTACGGGGGTATTGAAAGTAAAATTTTTTCCCCCTCCTGTTAGATTTAGGCTTGAAATTTAGCTTGCATATTTATTTTACGGAGTAGAGGTCCACAAAAATTAGTTTTGTGGGAATCCACACTTGGTTATAGGGTTACGAAAGTGCCAACATCATTTTATATTTATATTTTAGAGATTTTTAGAAAATACAAATTAGATATAAGTTCTGCCCTTTTTTTTTTATCAAGAGGCGACAGTTACAGGTATAAATATATTTTTCAATACAATCGAATTCTTAATGCTAGGACTTGGATATCAGTAATTTATATATATAGATATTTATAAACAGTATATATTTATAAAACATCATGAAATACCCAGCGAAGCGGGCGGGTAACAGCTAGTATCTGTATATTCTCGAGATGTTATCATTCACATCTTGAGATCTTTTTCATCCTTTGAGTGAATATGTAAACTTTAGCTACTATTATTCACAATCTGATTTATGATAACAAGTTTCAAATATTAAGCCTTTCATTTTTTTTTTCAAATCTCATTAAATAAATTCACTTCTTTTCATAAAAAAATTCAAAATGATTAAATTTAATATTTTTCTTTTATTTAAGCACAGTAGACATTTTATAATCATATTTATATTATTACTTTTACTTAGTTATTTTTTGCTCCTCGAAAAGATGTTGAAATATTGTTAAAATCAGGATAAAGTAAGTAGTTGTTGTACATCTGGTCCTCTGCACTCAGTGTTCTTAGGAATGTCAATAACTTCAAATATTGGTATTCATAGAAAAATATATTGAAGAGAGCCATGATTAAGAACTGCATATTACGAATCATTTTAAGTTACTGTACATGAATTAACACCTAAGCAGATCTGCTCAAAATTTTATTGAGCGATGTATCTTGTCAGATTGAAATGATAGACAGATGGCGTGGGTAACACTTCAGATGGAAAACATTCACCTCCATTTTTATGTATCCTGCAACTCGATGAATTGGACGTTCCATCTAATTTAGGGCCTTTTCACACGAGTCCACTTGTGCCGCATATAACAGAAAAGACATAATTTTGAATAGAAATCGCCTGGTCCCTTCACATACGCTCAACTAGCACTCCCTTCTGTGCCCTCAAGCACTCGAAAATCTCGTTCTCTCTCCCTCACTTGTTGAGCCAACTAGAAGGATACAGTAGAAGCTTCTCTCTTCACACGCGGTGTGTATTGAAAATGTAGACGGTATTTTATCGCTTCTTCGGAGAGTCCGGCACTCCATTTTCACTCAACTTTGTGTCCACGTGTGAAAAGAGTTCTTTCCCCCTTCTTCAAACTAGAGGAGTAGTGACAGAAAACGAGTTGACTAGCTCAAAATTGCCTCGTGTGAAGCTTGCTGTTGTTGTTGTCGTGTGTTCCATACTGGAATACATACGAAATACGAGAGATAGAACAGAAACATACAATACAAACACAGAAGAATATAGACTTTTTTTTACAAAGGATGATCCCAGGATAGAATATAAAGGGTGCGCTGCTTTCCATTCGAGACGGGAATCCGTTTCAGGCGAAAGTTCGACTTCTTTTCCCGAAGATACATCGATGTCTTATTCGGGATTCGAACTCGAGTTCATTCGATTACAAGCCGAGTGTCATAACCACCATACTAAGTTGGGCGGCGAAGCCTGCTTTGATGAGCGTTAGTATCCTTAATTTCAATGACAGCCTTTAATTGGAGTAAAACTGTCTTAGTTTTCATCAAAGAGCAGGGTTGAAACTTAAAATACATTTTAAAACGTCCAAATATTAATAAAAGTAATTATTAAAGAACATATATGTGTTTGTTTATAATATAGATTCTATAGTGAATTTTTTAAATATATATATATATATATATATATATATATATATATATATATATATATTTTACAAGAAAATTTCATAGCATTTGATCAAAATCTTTTTAAACAGATCAGAGGATTGCCTCAGGGTGGTCCTGCCAGTAATAGTTTAGCTAACTTATATTTACATTTTTTCGAAATTGATCATATTTTTGATGATTCTTTCTTATTATACCGTTATATAGATGATGTAATAGTTTTTGGTAAAAATAGTGAATTCAAACCAAATATTTTGTTCTACCCAGACAATCTCAACCTTCTTAAAACTAATTTTAACTCTAATATGGTTGAATTCCTAGATTTAGACTTGCATCTTATTGACAATAGAGTAGTCTGTAACATTTATGACAAAAGAGATTCTTTTAGTTTCCATGTAATTAAAATTCCTGTATGGAACAGCAATTTGCATCTATCAATTTACAGAAATATTGTTTTGAATTTTTTACTTAGGAATGATAACTTAACTACCAACAAAATAGATAAATTTAATAATATCAAGAAATTCTTCCAATGCTGCTTAGATCATGACTATCCTTTTAACTTCTTAAGAACATATATTCATCACAAATACATTAATCGTCTTGCTAGTTCTGATTTCAAAACCACCATACAACAATAAGATTTCAAAGTCAGCATTTTAGTGGTTTTGCTGTGAAGATTCTGTTTTAACACTCTTCACACAGTTTATTTTTTAAACACCCTTCTTAAAAATCCTATAATGTGAAAAATTTCTACATTTTTAGCAACCAAAACAAATTTCTACATTTTGACAACCAACCAATTTTCTACATTTGTGACAACCAACCAAGTTATAGCCTACTAAATTTGAATGTAATCTTTCTTGGCGTCTTCCTTACAAGCTGGTATAAAGGATGCGTTTAAGTGCAATTTAGATTTTTATCACAACATATATAAGCTTTCCATCGGTTTCAAGAGTGTTGGATCTCCTGAAATAAGCTTTGTGAGCAGAAGTTTTAAAATCTTTTTGGAAGAATCCTTTTACTGGGTAATTCTTTTGATATTTTTCTGCTTAAACATTTTGGGAGAATTTTTGCTTAATAGTAGTCGGTTGTTCTTTCATATTTATATGAGATTTTTTATACTTTGGATTTTTTATATTTTGGATTTTGTATACTTTAAATTTCTATTTATTTTATTTTGGTCTTTCCTACCGAGTTGCAAAGGGGGAAGGTTGGCGCCTTCAAACTAGTTTAACCCCACTTATTCGGTCCTAAATCCGAAATTGCATTTTGACTCGTTAGGTTCTTATTTGTATTTCATTAGATTTGATCTTAATTTTTTTTTCTTTTTTTTCCCCTGTTATGTTCTATTTTTTATATAAATTTTTTCCATATATATATATATATATATATATAATTTCTACCAAATAGTCTTTTTTAAAATCTTTCAGCATAATGTTATAAATTCCTTGTTAAAGAGTCAGCAGTTCGGCACAAAGAAATAAAACTAAGAATTCAATCGCTATTTCATATATTATTATTCATTATTTTATAGCTCCTAATTTGAGAGATAACAGAAATATAAGTTTCAATTGGGCTTAATTCATGACGTCATAGACATAACTGCAATCACGTATTTCCAACCAATCTGTTCACAAATGTCATAGTCACATGGTAAATGCTGTCATGTGTATGTCCATGTTGTCATGTGTTCCATAATAATAACGCCTATGGGTAAACAAAATGCACTTTAAAGCACGCGTATTATATAAAATTTTTTTTTAATTTTGAAAAGCTTTTTGAAGAAGCTTTTAATATTTGAACATCTTTACCCAATGGGATAAATTCATGGTGGTCACGTGATGAATAAAATCACTTGTTCTACGTTGAATTCAAAACAAACTGATATTAAACTTGTACTTGTTCAACTTGTAAAAATTAGATACAATTTCATATTTGGTAATCGGGGAAAAATGTCCAAGCCTTAAGATTCTTCAAAAGGTTTTTCAAAATTAAAAATAATATATACTGTACTTATAGTTTTAAATCGAGCTCATTTTGTTTATCTATGTACATTGTTATTGTTGACAAGTATAAGTACTTTTAAAAGAAAGCTTCCCCCAAAAGCAAAACGTTGGCAACAGAGAAACGCAAGAAATGATTCGCTAGGAGCACGTGATTGTATTTATCGTGTGACTATATATATATATATATATATATATATATGAAGTCACATATAAATTTATAGACTAATTGGTTGCAAACACGTGTTTATCCTTATCATGTGACTCTGACGTCATATGAATTTTGCTCACTATTAAATTTGGAACCTTATATAAATTTTACTGGTAGAAAAGCAAGTATATCTCTAATGACAGTTTTGAATTTAATTGTGAGCCCATATTTTCATTTATTGTGTGGCCGTCACGAATTTAACCCATCAAAGAAAACAGGATGTAACTAAATAAGAGAAAAATAAGATATTATCAACAATTACTATAAAACCTCGAAACCTAAATCCGAACTCGATGAATCACTATCAACATCAACGACTTTACAACTGAATTTTAGTAGGCCTCTACATGAGGCCTCAATTCAATCTCTGCTGCTGTCTCTTTCCCTCTTGTCTAATCTGTCATCTCGACTCTCGACAAGTCAAAACTGAAGGGATCCCTAAGTTCGAGTCATGATCTATTACGATGATGAGTTACAGATGATGGATTTTAACATGAACTATTGAGTGTTTGTTTCCTTATTTTCTTCTTGACAGATGAATCTTTGACATACAAAAGAGCTGATGCATTTCGTTTCAGTTCCTAAATATTTGCATAAACTTTTAGAAATGAGCATTGGCTTGTTGGAAGAATTAAAATCAATCCAATACAATGAAATCACTCAAAATGACGCTATTAAAACAAGAGATAACTTGGCAACCATAGTGAGAGCCTGAAAATTTAAAAATCCCATAATCCAGAAATACCTTATTTTAAATGCAATGTAAAAATCTAACTAGTTCAGGGAATTAAACATGGAACACATTGTGGCGTCATGAGACTCGGAAACGTGTTTCGACGCTAAGCTAAACATTAAAAATACTTTTTATTGTGATCTAAATATCGGTTTATTTGATTTCCAACATTTAGAAATTCACTGGGAAGAGAAAAAAAACCTTTCAGGTATTAGTCCTATTTATCCGGCCGGTTGTCTCTGTATCCACTCCTCGCTTCTTCTCCTGGCATCAGATCTTCAGGATACGGAAAACGAAAAAAAAATTACCGAATTTCTCTACCGCGGGCACTCGTTTCGCGCTTTCTTCTTTGTCCGCAGGATACCGTTTCGGGAGTCGATCTCTTTATTTGCCAAGTCGACCCTTTTAAACTCCAGGGGGGGGGAGGATCAACTCCACGCCCCTCGTCAACTCCCATTGGTAGATCTCAAGGTTTTGCACCTTGCACCTCGGTCTCACTAGCCCACCACTGGTGCAGGCTGAACAATGGCTCTGGTCCCACTCAAAGGTTTACCCCGACAAAGGCTTGTCCGACATCTGGTTTTCGAACTACTTGGCCGCCTTTTCCTCTTTTGATGTGAACCGCCACCGTCTGCGGAGGCACCAGCCTTTTAAGGCTGACAATCTCTGCTTATGGGAGCGCACAATACAGTTATGCTCAACCCATAGTGTTACCAGTCACACCGGCGTTGACAGTCCAGATGTCCGACAAAGGACAATGACATCAAAGCCACGTGCTCTCCAGCGGTATTATTTGTCATGTAAAGGGTGCGATTTCTTCTTTGTGACTACGTCACAACATTTTATATCATGATAAAAATCGATTGATATTGACAGAAAAGAATAGTACTCTAAAATAGGATGCTCATTATACGATACTAAAATCCAAAATATAATACGAACATTGGGAGCCATTTTTTTATCTCATAAAAGGGTTTTGAAATGGTGTTTCTATTTTTTTTTTAGATTAAGGGGTACTATATCACTAACAATCGATCCACCAGCAACGAAGCTCTTGACTAATCCTAAAGGGATACAAACAAAGTAGTTCTCTGTAACAAATTGTTTTAACACACCAAAGAAGTAAGCCAGTCTCAATAAAATGACTCTAAAAAGAGTTTCTTGTAGAAGAAAAATTTTCTCAAATCTCTTAATACCATTTTTTACTGAAAAAGGTCTTCGTCAAGGTTTCTTGTTCACTGTTTAACATCACTTTGGAAAAGGTCATTAAAGACTCTGGCTTAAACACAAGTGGTACTGTTTTGCAAAGAACTGTCCGACTTCTTGCCGTTGCCGATGATATAGATATCAATGGAAGATCAAAAATATCTGTTATCAACGCTTTTGTAGCGCTTGAGAGTGTGGCAAAGGAGATGGGACTTGTTATTAATGCAGACAAAACAAAGTTTTTGATTTCAACTATTAAATCTTCGAATCCTTCTTCTTTGAAAATAGGTAACTATACTTTTGAAACTGAAAAACAGTTTACAAACTTAGGAGCAGTGGCGGATTAAGCGGCTGTCGGACCAGGCGGCCGCCAGGGGCCCCCAGCGTTGGTAGGGGCCCCAAGCTTGATGAGTACAAAGGCCAGCGACAAACCAACCACGCCACCTTGGAACAAAAAATGAAGAGAAAACAAAGTTACACTGAAACCCCCGCTAGAAATTTATCGGCATGCAAGAGAAATCCTAATGTAGAAAAACGTTTGAAAATATTTTTAACAATACCGATATCGAATGCATCAGGTGAATGATCTTTTTTAGTTTTAAAACGTGTTATAAATAATTTAAGAAGTACTATGGGAGAAAAGACAAATTGAACAACATGGCCATATTATATACAGAATAAAATGTTTTGGACAAAATAGATATGGTAAAAATAGTTGATGAATTTGCTAAAGAGAAATCAAACTGTATAGCAAAACTGTAAGCTCTTAAGTAAGGTTTTTAATACTTTTTATATATATACAGTTAAGATTTTTCTTTAGCCGCTGAGTTTTATTATATCACTACATTTAATATTGAAAATTTAATGTAAATGACTCTTTCAACTATTTTAGATTTTCGACTCTTAAGCCCATGGGCCCCAAACCATTTACCAGGTGCCTCCAACTACCTTAATCCGCCTCTGGGGGGGGGTGAGAGTAGTCAAAAACAGTTTTTAAGGTACCCGACTACCCTAAAATTTAAATAAAACTATCTATCTAATCATCTATTCCAAAATAAACGTAGACTTTAAAAATATCAATTTTAACTAAAAGTAGGCAGAAAAATTTCATTGAAAGTAATTTTAAAAAAATACATTTTTAATCTATAAGAAAAAAATGCATCGGGTATCTCAATTCATAGGATTCGAACCCGAAACCACCCTAAACACGTAGTTTAGCCCCGTCGGCTTCCCTACCGACTTTGTCACAATACCGGTCCGAGTGCTACTAAATACAGATGTCACTCACACACAAGCAACTGAAAAAGCGATTATAAGGGTTTCAGTTCTATTTATTTTATATTATTCGCAGATTTCTTTTTCCAGACAAACCGAGTTAATTGCACACACCAAACAGCCAGTTTTTAAAAATAACTAAGTAAAAATAGGATTCTTCAATATATAACTAACCACAAATATGCAGCTAAAACATGAACAAAATTGGATTCATCTATCTTACGAAAACTAGGAAGATATTTTGCTTCAAGATGCGATGTAGACATGCATATAACGAAAAAGCAAAGTAGATGGATGCTATTAAAAAAAGTACGTAGATGAAGAAATCGGAGAAACCAGCAAAAAGTAGTGGGGGCGGGGAGGGGTGAAAGAGAAGTATGTGTATATTTTTTTTCTTGTTCAGATTATGTAGTACATAATATCATATTACAGCAAATGCAACTAAGAAATTTAATTATGAGCTTATTAAAGAGTCTTTTACCATCATTATGATAAAAAAAAAATAGGATCGAAAATATTCCAGAAAAATATTTAAAACTGCCGAATAAATACAATTTATTCATTTATTAATGATTTTTATTTAATATTGCAAAGACGAAATTACAGCTCTAAATCTTTTTCATCGAGATTTTCAGTATCAAATATGATATTGAATAATGCAGCATATTTCACGAGGCACGACTAAAATGAATCGGGGTCGAGACTTTGTGTAATATAATACTCCTTTAGGATGTTCAACTCTCAATGTAATAGCGCCGAATGAGCAGTCAATTCAGATAAAATAGCCTTCGAAATTTATACTTAGCTTTCATCAAATAACTTTCAACCAGCGCTAGCGATACAGTACATGGTTGTTAACGTACCTGCGTACTATGCGGTCGAATAGGGTTCGAGTCGTGTTTTCTTCCAATTCATTTAATTTATACAATTAAATAAATTTATTTAAAACACAGCTTATCAAACATAAAATGACATTTTATAAAATTATTTTGTATTTTAGGAAGAAAAATAATTATTACAATTACATAAATATTTATTTTACATTTTATACATATATTTTTACAATATTATTTATTATATTGTATTAAATTACACTAATATAATTATTTTGTACTTTCAAAAGTAAATATAGTTACAAATAGTTTCATAATATATAAAATATATTATAACATTTTATATTATATTAATTATTTTTTAAGTAACATGCATACACATTACAAAATAATATAAATCTTATTCAATATATTATTAATTTATCATTTTATAATTATATAAAATACTTAATAAGCCTTTTTAAATAACTTTATTTAATTTTAAAAATAATTAAATGAATTGGAGGAGAAAAAGTGGATCGCGCAACTCGAACCCTATCCGACTGTGTGGTACACAGGTACGTTAACACCTTTACTACTGTACCGCTAGCGCTGATTGAAAAATAACTGTATGAAAGCTAAAATTGAATTTCGAAGGCTATTTTCTCTTAATCAACTGCTCATTCGGCACTATTACATTGAGGGTTGAACACCCTAAAGAAGTACTACTATTACACAAAGTCTCGTCCCCAAATGAATTTCCTTAATTGTGCAGTCCCCTTGTTAGTTAAATATTACTTCTCGATTTCTCCTAAACAGAAGTTGTATAAAGAGGTAGCATTGCAGATCCTACATTAAAAATAAAAAGACAGAGCATTCATCCTTTAATACAATACGTTACCGAACAAACCATATCAAAACAAACACACAGTTTAAAGTTTCCAAGCAACTTTTACATCTTTTAAAAGAAGCAAAATATATACCTCTCCTAAAGTTTAAATCGAAGCTCATATTTGAAAGCATTCTAACTTTTACAGGAATCAAAGACGAAACTTTTGGAATAAATATAAGGGGGGGGGGATTATTGCAATTAAAAATTAGCTCTTCTCGAAGCTAAAAAGACAATCTGCCTTTATTTTCATGTAAGGATTAAATTTCTTTAAAAAAAAAAAATTCACAACAGTTTCTACGAAAGTTAGTTCATGGTACATTCCCATGGTAAACGAGGTCCTTCGGCAAGCGCCCAGGAAGTGGACGAAACAACTGTTTCTTCCATTTTTAAAGTTTTACTGATAAGCAATCACGTCTACAAAAAATTATTTTTTCATTACTATTTCATTAATCACGGAACACAATTATTTTCTGAATCTGATAAATCAAAATTGCTACATTTTTTTTCTTACGACGATCTCAATATTTTTTTAAACTGATTTCTGGATATAAATTCCTTTCTTCCCCTCATTTTGAATTTTTAACACAAACAGCAGAAAAAAAGAATTTTCTATTCCAGAAAAAAACTTTACTTTGGATTTACTTTCTTACACAAAATAAATAAAAAGGAGTCGAACCGGCATTGGTAATAGATAGAATTCGAACCAATTGCAAGATGTTCTTCTAAATATATATAAGAACTAATGCATATTTATTTTCCATAAAAATTTTTAATTGCTTTTAAATATTCTTAAAATGAGCACCAAATAGACAGAAAATAAACGAATTCTAAAATCCTCAAAAAAGTATCAAAATGGAATTCCGCAAGATTACATTTCATAATGTTTATCATTAAATAAACGACTCACTGATTAAATTTCACTTTTTATTGAAATTTTATAAAATAAATGAATAATACATAACTCTCTCTTTCTAAGATCTATGAAACATTTATTTCAGGTGACAATAACTTCAGTTATATTTCAGCTTCCTCCCAAATAAAATTTAAGTATAAAATTGATATACTAAAATAAACACGGTCATCAAATAGCGAATTTTTCTAAAAATAGGGGGAGGATTAAGCGGGTGTCGGACCTGGCGGCCGCCAGGGGACCGCAGCGTTGGTAGGGGCCCCAAGCTTGATGAGTGCAAAGGCCAGCGACAAATCAACCGCGCCACCTTGGAACAAAAAATGAAAAGAAAACAAAGTTACACCCCGCTAGAAATTTATCGGCATGCAAGAAAAATCCTAATGTAGAAAAACTTTTGAAAATATTTTTAACAATACTGATATGGAATGCATCAGGTGAATGATCTTTTTTAGTTTTAAAACGTGTTATAAATAATTTAAGAAGTACTATGGGAGAAAAGACAATTTGAACAACATGGCCATATTATATACAGAATAAAACGTTTTGGACAAAATAGATATGGTAAAAATAATTGAGATGAATTTGCTAAAGAGAAATCAAAGTGTATAGCAAAACTGTAAGCTCTTAAGTAAGGTTTTTAATATTTATATATATATATATATATATAGTTAAGATTTTTCTTTAGCCGATGAGTTTTATTATATCACTACATTTAATTTTGAAAATTTAAAGTAAATGACTCTTTTCACTATTTTAGTTTTTCGACTCTTAAGCCCATGGGCCCCAAACTTTTAACGCCAGGGGCCTCCAACTACCTTAATCCGCTTCTGGGGGGGGGGTAGTAGTCAAAAACAGTTTTTAAGGACCCGACTACCCTAAAATTGTGAATTTCACCAAAAATTCACAATTTTTTTGATAATTTTATTTTATAGGCTATCTTATTTGCTTTAGAAAAATACCAAGTTTATTATTTTCCGTTCACTAGAACAAAAACTACGGGTTTTAGTAAGTGCAGATGCCAATACTTTAAGCAAGATGTGTCATACTTTAAAACGCGTTTTAATCGAAATGTTTTTTTTTGAAGATGCTTAAACGCGGGGACAGCGATTGCTAAAAAAGTTTTGAAAATAACTGAAATTTTTTGTGTTTGTTCTGTATAATAGTAGAAGTATTTTAACCTTCAGATTTATCAATCACTGTTTTATTACACAATTTACAGCTCCTTATGGGAGTACAATCACAGTTTTTTAAAGCAATTTCCTATATTAACAAAGATAAAGTGGTGTGCTCTAGTTTTTGTAAAAATTAAAATACTCTTATCCTGAAGGTCATTTCAAAAATAAATAACATAGCAACACATCAGAATTAAAACATTGAAAATCTGTTCATAAACTTTTGCTACAGAATGGACTACGTTTATGTTGTTTTTTGTCAATTTTTACCCATTTTAGTATTAATAATTTCTTTTTATCTTCTTAATGTTAGCATATTCTCTTTAAAATGTACTGAACAAATCTAAAAACAACAAAAAAAAATCCCCATATCTCCAGTTTTTTTTAAAAAAAAGTTGTCGCAAGTATTCGGATACCTTAAGAAATATATATTTTTATAACTACAAAAATAGTTGTTCACCGGGATTGGGTAGTTGATGGGATTCGAACCCATGCGAGGAAATTTCCTCCAGACGATAACAGGGAACGCCTGACTCCTTAACCACTCGGACACAACTACCGGGAGTACACAACTTCTGGGTTCAGCGGTTCGTGAGAAGATAGCCTGACATAGATAGATACAGATTTTTTGTTTACCCACAAATATTAATAGCGTAAATCCCATTCTAAAATGAATGCGGGTTTCAAACATCAATTTTCTTTTTAGAGAAATACGTTATAAATCTATAAAATGTAATTGTGCACCGGGTATGGCAGTTGATGGGATTCGAACCCATGCGAGGAAATTTCCTCCAGACGATAACAGGGAACGCCTGATTCCTTAACCACTCGGACACGACTACAGGTTCTTCCCTGACCAAATACAGATGTGACTCACAAGAAACTGAAAAAGAAATGTTTGGGCTTCAATTATATTTACTTTATATTATTCGCAGATTCCTTTTATCATACATATCGATTTACATACACATACCAAAAAGCCAGTTTTTAAAAATAACAAAGTAAATAGGGTTCTTCAACATATAACTAACTACACATATGCAGCCAAAACATGAACCACAACATCGGATACATCTATTTAAATAAAACTATCTATCTAATCATCTATTCCAAAATAAACGTAGACTTTAAATATCAATTTTAACTAAAAAGTAGGCAGAAAAATTTCATTGAAAGTAATTTAAAAAAAATACATTTTTAATCTTTAAGAAAAAATGTGCTCCGTGTATCGGAATTCATAGGATTCCGAACCCGAAACCCTCCTAAACACGTAGGTTTACCCAGTCGGCTTCCCTACCGACTTTGTCACAACCACCGGTCCGAGTGCTACTAAATACAGATGTCACTCACACACAAGCAACTGAAAAAGCGATTATAAGGGTTTCAGTTCTATTTATTTTATATTATTCGCAGATTTCTTTTTCCAGACAAACCGAGTTAATTGCACACACCAAAAAAAAAACAGCCAGTTTTTAAAAATAACTAAGTAAAAATAGGGTTCTTCAATATATAACTAACTACAAATATGCAGCAAAAACATGAACAAAATTGGATTCATCTATCTTACGAAAACTAGGAAGATATTTTGCTTCAAGATGCGTTGTAGACATGCATATAACGAAAAAGCAAAGTAGATGGATGCTATTAAAAAAAGTACGTAGATGAAGAAATCGGAGAAACCAGCAAAAAGTAGTGGGGGGTGGGGAGGGGTGAAAGAGAAGTATGTGTATATTTTTTTTCTTGTTCAGATTATGTAGTACATAATATCATATTACAACAAATGCAACTAAGGAATTTAATTATGAGCTTATTAAAGAGTCTTTTACCATCATTATTGATAAAAGTAGAAACATATAGGATTCGAAAATATTCCAGCCAAACTAATATTTTAAAACCTTGCCCGAATAAATACAATTTATTCATTTCATTAATGGATTTTTTATTTACATATTGCCAAAGACGAAATTTACAGCTCCTAAATCTTTTTCATCGGAGATTTTCAGTATCAAAATATGATATTGGAATAAATGCAGCATATTTCACGGGGAGGGCACGACTAAGAAAATGTAATCGGGGTCGAGACTTTGTGTAATAGTAATACTCCTTTAGGATGTTCAACTCTCAATGTAATAGCACCGAATGAGCAGTCAATTCAGATAAAATAGCCTTCGAAATTTATACTTAGCTTTCATCAAATAACTTTCAACCAGCGCTAGCGATACAGTACATGGTTGTTAACGTACCTGCGTACTATGCGGTCGAATAGGGTTCGAGTCGTGTTTTCTTCCAATTCATTTAATTTATACAATTAAATAAATTTATTTAAAACACAGCTTATTAAATATAAAATGACATTTTATAAAATTATTTTGTATTTTAGGAAGAAAAATAATTATTACAATAACATAAATATTTATTTTACATTTTATACATATATTTTTACAATATTATTTATTATATTGTATTAAAATACACTAATATAATTATTTTGTACTTTCAAAAGTAAATATAGTTACAAATAGTTTCATAATATATAAATTATATTATAACATTTTATTATATTAATTATTTTTTAAGTAACATGCCCACATTACAAAATAATATAAATCTTATTCAATATATTATTAGTTTATCATTTTATAATTATAAAAAGTACTTAATAAGCCTTTTTGAATAACTTTATTTAATTTTAAAAATAATTAAATGAATTGGAGGAGAAAAAGTTGATCGCGCAACTCGAACCCTATCCTACTGTGTAGTACACAGGTACGTTAACACCTTTACTACTGTACCGCTAGCGCTGATTGAAACATAACTGTATGAAAGCTAAAATTGAATTTCGAAGGCTATTTTCTCTTAATCAACTGCCCATTCAGCACTATTACATTGAGGGTTGAACACCCTAAAGAAGTACTACTATTACACAAAGTCTCGTCCCCAAATGAATTTCCTTAATTGTGCAGTCCCCTTGTTAGTTAAATATTACTTCTCGATTTCTCCTAAACAGAATGTGTATAAAGAGGTAGCATTGCAGATCCTACATTAAAAATAAAAAGACAGAGCATTCATCCTTTAATACAATACGTTACCGAACAAACCATATCAAAACAAACACACAGTTTAAAGTTTCCAAGCAACTTTTACATCTTTTAAAAGAAGCAAAATATATACCTCTCCTAAAGTTTAAATCGAAGCTCATATTTGAAAGCATTCTAACTTTTACAGGAATCAAAGACGAAACTTTTGGAATAAATATAAGGGGGGGGGGATTATTGCAATTAAAAATTAGCTCTTCTCGAAGCTAAAAAGACAATCTGCCTTTATTTTCATGTAAGGATTAAATTTCTTAAAAAAAAAAAATTCACAACAGTTTCTACGAAAGTTAGTTCATGGTACATTCCCATGGTAAACGAGGTCCTTCGGCAAGCGCCCAGGAAGTGGACGAAACAACTGTTTCTTCCATTTTTAAAGTTTTACTGATAAGCAATCACGTCTACCAAAAAATTATTTTTTTCATTATTATTTCATTAATCACGGAACACAATTATTTTCTGAATCTGATAAATCAAAATTGCTACATTTTTTTTCTTACGACGATCTCAATATTTTTTTAAACTGATTTCTGGATATAAATTCCTTTCTTCCCCTCATTTTGAATTTTTAACACAAACAGCAGAAAAAAAGAATTTTCTATTCCAGAAAAAAACTTTACTTTGGATTTACTTTCTTACACAAAATAAATAAAAAGGAGTCGAACCGGCATTGGTAATAGATAGAATTCGAACCAATACAAGATGTTCTTCCAAATATATATAAGAACTAATGCATATTTATTTTCCATAAAAATTTTTAATTGCTTTAAAATATTCCTAAAATGAGCACCAAATAGACAGAAAATAAACGAATTCTAAAATCCTCAAAAAAGTATCAAAATGGAATTCCGCAAAATTACATTTCATAATGTTTATCATTAAATAAACGACTCACTGATTAAACTTCACTTTTTATTGAAATTTTATAAAATAAATGAATAATACATAACTCTCTCTCTTTTTCTAAGATCTATGAAACATTTATTTCAGGTGACAATAACTTCAGTTATATTTCAGCTTCCTCCCAAATAAAATTTAAGTATAAAATTGATATACTAAAATAAACACGGTCATCAAATAGCGAATTTTTCTAAAAATAGGGGGAGGATTAAGCGGGTGTCGGACCTGGCGGCCGCCAGGGGACCGCAGCGTTGGTAGGGGCCCCAAGCTTGATGAGTGCAAAGGCCAGCGACAAATCAACCGCGCCACCTTGGAACAAAAAATGAAAAGAAAACAAAGTTACACCCCGCTAGAAATTTATCGGCATGCAAGAAAAATCCTAATGTAGAAAAACTTTTGAAAATATTTTTAACAATACTGATATGGAATGCATCAGGTGAATGATCTTTTTTAGTTTTAAAACGTGTTATAAATAATTTAAGAAGTACTATGGGAGAAAAGACAATTTGAACAACATGGCCATATTATATACAGAATAAAACGTTTTGGACAAAATAGATATGGTAAAAATAATTGAGATGAATTTGCTAAAGAGAAATCAAAGTGTATAGCAAAACTGTAAGCTCTTAAGTAAGGTTTTTAATATTTATATATATATATATATAGTTAAGATTTTTCTTTAGCCGATGAGTTTTATTATATCACTACATTTAATTTTGAAAATTTAAAGTAAATGACTCTTTTCACTATTTTAGTTTTTCGACTCTTAAGCCCATGGGCCCCAAACTTTTAACGCCAGGGGCCTCCAACTACCTTAATCCGCTTCTGGGGGGGGGGTAGTAGTCAAAAACAGTTTTTAAGGACCCGACTACCCTAAAATTGTGAATTTCACCAAAAATTCACAATTTTTTTGATAATTTTATTTTATAGGCTATCTTATTTGCTTTAGAAAAATACCAAGTTTATTATTTTCCGTTCACTAGAACAAAAACTACGGGTTTTAGTAAGTGCAGATGCCAATACTTTAAGCAAGATGTGTCATACTTTAAAACGCGTTTTAATCGAAATGTTTTTTTTTTGAAGATGCTTAAACGCGGGGACAGCGATTGCTAAAAAAGTTTTGAAAATAACTGAAATTTTTTGTGTTTGTTCTGTATAATAGTAGAAGTATTTTAACCTTCAGATTTATCAATCACTGTTTTATTACACAATTTACAGCTCCTTATGGGAGTACAATCACAGTTTTTTAAAGCAATTTCCTATATTAACAAAGATAAAGTGGTGTGCTCTAGTTTTTGTAAAAATTAAAATACTCTTATCCTGAAGGTCATTTCAAAAATAAATAACATAGCAACACATCAGAATTAAAACATTGAAAATCTGTTCATAAACTTTTGCTACAGAATGGACTACGTTTATGTTGTTTTTTGTCAATTTTTACCCATTTTAGTATTAATAATTTCTTTTTATCTTCTTAATGTTAGCATATTCTCTTTAAAATGTACTGAACAAATCTAAAAACAACAAAAAAAAATCCCCATATCTCCAGTTTTTTTTAAAAAAAAGTTGTCGCAAGTATTCGGATACCTTAAGAAATATATATTTTTATAACTACAAAAATAGTTGTTCACCGGGATTGGGTAGTTGATGGGATTCGAACCCATGCGAGGAAATTTCCTCCAGACGATAACAGGGAACGCCTGACTCCTTAACCACTCGGACACAACTACCGGGAGTACACAACTTCTGGGTTCAGCGGTTCGTGAGAAGATAGCCTGACATAGATAGATACAGATTTTTTGTTTACCCACAAATATTAATAGCGTAAATCCCATTCTAAAATGAATGCGGGTTTCAAACATCAATTTTCTTTTTAGAGAAATACGTTATAAATCTATAAAATGTAATTGTGCACCGGGTATGGCAGTTGATGGGATTCGAACCCATGCGAGGAAATTTCCTCCAGACGATAACAGGGAACGCCTGATTCCTTAACCACTCGGACACGACTACAGGTTCTTCCCTGACCAAATACAGATGTGACTCACAAGAAACTGAAAAAGAAATGTTTGGGCTTCAATTATATTTACTTTATATTATTCGCAGATTCCTTTTATCATACATATCGATTTACATACACATACCAAAAAGCCAGTTTTTAAAAATAACAAAGTAAATAGGGTTCTTCAACATATAACTAACTACACATATGCAGCCAAAACATGAACCACAACATCGGATACATCTATTTAAATAAAACTATCTATCTAATCATCTATTCCAAAATAAACGTAGACTTTAAATATCAATTTTAACTAAAAAGTAGGCAGAAAAATTTCATTGAAAGTAATTTTAAAAAAATACATTTTTAATCTTTAAGAAAAAATGTGCTCCGTGTATCGGAATTCATAGGATTCCGAACCCGAACCAGTCGGCTTCCCTACCGACTTTGTCACAACCACCGGTCCGAGTGCTACTAAATACAGATGTCACTCACACACAAGCAACTGAAAAAGCGATTATAAGGGTTTCAGTTCTATTTATTTTATATTATTCGCAGATTTCTTTTTCCAGACAAACCGAGTTAATTGCACACACCAAAAAAAAACAGCCAGTTTTTAAAAATAACTAAGTAAAAATAGGGTTCTTCAATATATAACTAACTACAAATATGCAGCAAAAACATGAACAAAATTGGATTCATCTATCTTACGAAAACTAGGAAGATATTTTGCTTCAAGATGCGTTGTAGACATGCATATAACGAAAAAGCAAAGTAGATGGATGCTATTAAAAAAAGTACGTAGATGAAGAAATCGGAGAAACCAGCAAAAAGTAGTGGGGGGTGGGGAGGGGTGAAAGAGAAGTATGTGTATATTTTTTTTCTTGTTCAGATTATGTAGTACATAATATCATATTACAACAAATGCAACTAAGGAATTTAATTATGAGCTTATTAAAGAGTCTTTTACCATCATTATTGATAAAAGTAGAAACATATAGGATTCGAAAATATTCCAGCCAAACTAATATTTTAAAACCTTGCCCGAATAAATACAATTTATTCATTTCATTAATGGATTTTTTATTTACATATTGCCAAAGACGAAATTTACAGCTCCTAAATCTTTTTCATCGGAGATTTTCAGTATCAAAATATGATATTGGAATAAATGCAGCATATTTCACGGGGAGGGCACGACTAAGAAAATGTAATCGGGGTCGAGACTTTGTGTAATAGTAATACTCCTTTAGGATGTTCAACTCTCAATGTAATAGCACCGAATGAGCAGTCAATTCAGATAAAATAGCCTTCGAAATTTATACTTAGCTTTCATCAAATAACTTTCAACCAGCGCTAGCGATACAGTACATGGTTGTTAACGTACCTGCGTACTATGCGGTCGAATAGGGTTCGAGTCGTGTTTTCTTCCAATTCATTTAATTTATACAATTAAATAAATTTATTTAAAACACAGCTTATTAAATATAAAATGACATTTTATAAAATTATTTTGTATTTTAGGAAGAAAAATAATTATTACAATAACATAAATATTTATTTTACATTTTATACATATATTTTTACAATATTATTTATTATATTGTATTAAAATACACTAATATAATTATTTTGTACTTTCAAAAGTAAATATAGTTACAAATAGTTTCATAATATATAAATTATATTATAACATTTTATTATATTAATTATTTTTTAAGTAACATGCCACATTACAAAATAATATATATCTTATTCAATATATTATTAATTTATCATTTTATAATTATATAAAATACCTAATAAGCCTTTTTAAATAACTTTATTTAATTTTAAAAATAATTAAATGAATTGGAAGAGAAAAAGTTGATCGCGCAACTCGAACCCTATCCGACTGTGTAGTACACAGGTACGTTAACACCTTTACTACTGTACCGCTAGCGCTGATTGAAACATAACTGTATGAAAGCTAAAATTGAATTTCGAAGGCTATTTTCTCTTAATCAACTGCCCATTCGGCACTATTACATTGAGGGTTGAACACCCTAAAGAAGTACTACTATTACACAAAGTCTCGTCCCCAAATGAATTTCCTTAATTGTGCAGTCCCCTTGTTAGTTAAATATTACTTCTCGATTTCTCCTAAACAGAAGTTGTATAAAGAGGTAGCATTGCAGATCCTACATTAAAAATAAAAAAACAGAGCATTCATCCTTTAATACAATGCGCTACCGAACAAACCATATCAAAACAAACACACAGTTTAAAATTTCCAAGCAACTTTTACATCTTTTAAAAGAAGCAAAATATATACCTCTCCTAAAGTTTAAATCGAAGCTCATATTTGAAAGCATTCTAACTTTTACAGGAATCAAAGACGAAAAATTTGGAATAAATATAAGGGGGGATTATTGCAATTAAAAATTAGCTCTTATCGAAGCTAAAAAGACAATCTGCCATCATTTTCATGTAAGGATTAAATTTCTTTAAAAAAAAAAATTCACAACAGTTTCTACGAAAGTTAGTTCATGGTACATTCCCATGGTAAACGAGGTCCTTCGGCAAGCGCCCAGGAAGTCGACAAAACAACTGTTTCTTCCATTTTTAAAGTTTTACTGATGAGCAATCACGTCTACCAAAAATTATTTTTTCCATTATTATTTCATTAATCACGGAACACAATTATTTTCTGAATCTGATAAATTAAAATTGCCACATTTTTTTTCTTGCGACGTTCTCAATATTTTTTTTAACTGATTTATGGATATAAATTTCTTTCTTCCCCTCATTTTGAATTTTTAACACAAACAGCAGAAATAAAGAATTTTCAATTCCACAAAAAAACTTTACTTTCGATTTACTTTCTTAAACAAAATAAATAAAAAGGAGTCTGTTACAACCCGCATGTGCAGAGGGCGCTAGTAGTCCTCTTTGTTTACATTTTTGTCAGTACGCATGAAAAAAGGAGCGGACAAACGTCGCTCAATAAACCATCATATTTAAAGTATACTGTCGCGCTCTCTTTGCTTGAGTATATAAGTTATACATAACTCAAAGTCTGCTCATAACCAGTTCAATACATTATAGAACTACCACACCTTTTGTGGTCTTAATTAGAGCTATCGACCCCTACCAGAGTCGAACCGGCATTGGTAATAGATAGAATTCGAACCAATTGTAAGATGTTCTTCCAAATATATATAAGAACTAATGCATATTTATTTTCCATAAAAATTTTAATTGCTTTTAAATATTCTTAAAAGGAGCACCAAATAGACAGAAAATAAACGAATTCTAAAATCCTCAAAAAAGTATCCAAATGGAATTCAGCAAGATTACATTTCATAATGTTTATCATTAAATAAACGACTCACTGATTAAATTTCACTTTTTATTGAAATTTTATAAAATAAATGAATAATACATAACTCTCTCTCTTTTTCCAAGATCTATGAAACATTTATTTCAGGTGACAATAACTTCAGTTATATTTCAGCTTCCTCCCAAATAAAATTTGAGTATAAAATTGATGTACTAAAACAAACACGGTCATCAAATAGCGAATTTTACTAAAAATAGGGCGGGGGGGGGACAGTGGCGGATTAAGCGGGTGTCGGACCTGGCGGCCCCAGGGGCCCCCAGCATTGGTAGGGGCCCCAAGCTTGATGAGTGCAAAGGCCAGCGACAAACCAACCACGCCATCTTGGAACAAAAAATGAAAATAAAACAAAGTTACACTGAAACCCCCGCTAGAAATTTATCGGCATGCAAGAGAAATCCTAATGTAGAAAAACTTTTGAAAATATTTTTAACAATACCGATATCGAATGCATCAGGTGAATGATCTTTTTTAGTTTTAAAACGTGTTATAAATAATTTAAGAAGTACTATGGGAGAAAAGACAAATTGAACAACATGGCCATATTATATACAGAATAAAATGTTTTGGACAAAATAGATATGGTAAAAATAATTGATGAATTTGCTAAAGAGAAATCAAACTGTATAGCAACACTGTAAGCTCTTAAGTAAGATTTTTAATATTTTTTATATATATATACAGTTAAGATTTTTCTTTAGCCGATGAGTTTTATTATATCACTACATTTATTTTTGAAAATTTAAAGAAAATGACTCTTTTCACTATTTTAGTTTTTCGACTCTTAAGCCCATGGGCCCCAAACCTTTTACCGCCAGGGGCCTCCAACTACCTTAATCCGCCTCTACTTAGGAGCTCTGATCCCATGTAGCAGCAATCTGGAAATTAAAATAAACAATAGAATTTATTTGGCTAATGAAGGTTTTCACGGCTTCAGAAACCAATTCAAGTCTAAGTATATTTCTGTAAACACTAAGTTGAGCATATATAAAACTTTAATTAGCCCTATTGCACTGTATGGAAATGAATGTTGGACCCCTAAATAAAGCAGAAGGAAAGATTCTCATTTCTGAAAGAAAAATCTCGTGGAAAATCTTTGAACTTATTCAAGAGAACAATGAGTGAAGAATTCCTTACTATCATGAAATTTACAGGAAATATGGCGGGACTGACATTGAAAGAACTATAAAAGCATCACGTATTAGGTGGCTGCGACATCTGTACAGATAGCCCTGATGATGAGTCTAAGTAACTTGATTAATAAGATTACCAGCTTCATAAATTCGTTGGTTCAAGTCTCGTCCTCTGTACAGATGTCGATGCTTTTCCTATCAAAAATGTAACTTTTTCGAAAATTGAAGGGAGAGATCAGACGCAGAGGACGACCGCCTACACAATGGTTAAACGATGTTGAAAAGGACCTCAAACTAATGGGAATCAACCAATGGAAGGCAGTCGTGATTGATAGGGTCACCTGGAGGAGGATCAGCGAAACAGCCTTGGCTTGCAAAAAGCTGTTTAGCATATGAAGAAGAAGATTATATTGCATATAGAATCGTTGCACGATTTATATAAAAATCGTATGAGCTTAACGCACAGAAGAAATATTAGTAAGCAATAGAGTGAAAAAACATATTATTATCATTGATAGGCCTAAATAACTTGATAACTAAAGTTGTTGCAGATTTCATAAATTCGTTGGTTCAAGTCTCGCACTTACGAAGGCTATCGTGTAACCGACCTTCATAATGGGATTATAACCAAAATTTAAATCAAATGGGGTTTCCGAGATTTAATTTTATTTGGTAAAAAGCTTCCAAGAAATGGAAGTTGTCAATTAAATTCAATATATATATACATATATAATAAAATTCCCATAAGATTTACTAAGTAATCCTGAATTGAAAATATATCAACATATGATTTAAATTAGAATGCTTTATATGCTTTAAATATATGCATATAAAATTATATGCTTTAAATTAAAAATGTTAAAATTAATGAATTTTAATATAAAAATATTTTCCTAATGTTGAAAATACAGTATATTTCACGACATTCTTTTTTTCTTGTTTTCCTTGCAGTTTCCTTTCTTTTTTTGTGATGGGTAAGATATATAAAATAAATAAATATTAATTTAGAAAAACAGGTGTGAATAATTACTTTTTTTAAAAAACATAGAGTTTATGAATTTAAAACTTGTTTCATGGGATTTATAAAGTGTATTGAAAGGTAAACCTCTACATAACGAATTTTCCCTATAAACGAACTTTTCCCCCTGGGATTTGGCGACTTCTTTCAATAGAGGTTCGACTGTATGCACTGTATTATCAACTGAATGGCATATCCAATATTTTTTGATAAATACCAGAAAAACTAAAAAATTTCAGAAATTGTACTGTTTTTGATATTTGTAAAAATTATCTTTTACACAGTTATTTTTTAAGAGCGATGTGCATGCTTTAGTCCTCATAAATGTTACTATACTATACATATTATCTTTATACAATGCATGTTATCTTTAATTAGTAATAGATCACAATAACCATACATCTCAAATCGTATTAGTGATTAAGTAAAATAATATCTAAACTTAGAAAGAAATTTTCAATATTCAAACCGAAGATAAAAATGTACATTTTTTTTTTGTGCATGAGTATAAAATAAATGATTTTTGAACATTTAAAATGTAAACTATTGTGCAATAAAAATCACCCAAACCCTGAAAATATGCGAGAAAAGTTGTGACGGATCTATACGCGTCCTTTCACTAACCCTCTTGGGAAATCTTTGGGGCCATTAAAAATAACAATCTTTTCCTAAGAAGAAGACTTGATATGCAAATTAAGTTTATTATATATAGTTCAGGTTCGCTTACTAGAAAGTTAGAAAGTGAGTGAGTTAGAAAGTTAGAGGGTTAGAAAGTTAGCTAACTAAAGGTAACAAATGAGATAGAAGGAGAAGAATACGAAAAAAGGTTAGAAAGTCCGTGTGAGAAATTAAAGACAAGAAGGCGATATTGAGATAAAGTAATAGAAGGATTTAGCCTTAATTGATAAGAAGACTGCCTACAGTTTAGGTATTAGTCACCTTCATATTACGTTTGATATTTAAAGCATTAAAGAGGTTAAGTAGCAATTATTTACATATCTACCATGTAAAGTAATATTGAGGTAGAAGATTGATTATTATAAAGTGGTTAATTTATTAGATGCATTCTCCCAAAACGCGACTCTCGTGTCCTCCCTCTGTTGACTGATTGAAAACATCCTATTTATTGTGTTTCCTTGAATTGTTTCTGAGTTAATTTAAGCGTAGAATAAATAATTTGAAATTATCATGTCGAATCATCCTTCACTTCCTCCCACACCTTTAGCTGGGTCACAAGGTAGACAGAGAGAGGGGGACAAACAAGAGTATTACAAAGTGATAGGTGAATTAGCATAGACTTTGATTCTGATTTTAGAATTTTTCAGAAGGCTCTACATGTAATATCTGATGCTTACGTGTGACCATGGTAGTCTGGTGGTCATGCTCACGGACTTCGTGGTCAGTATTGTCAAGCCACGGGATACAAACCTAGTGCCACTGAAAATCGCCGTGTAGAGGAGCTGATGCACAGTAGATCTGTAGAGACTCAAAGTCTGCCCGTTGTCGTGGTGTAGTAGTTTGCAGAGAGAGTGAGAGAGAGAGAGCCACACTCAAGGGGTGTCACTTGACCGAGGTTCAAGATTACGAGATCTATTGCTAATAGCCCTCGTTTTGCTTTTTAGTGCGACTTTGGTGTTCTTTCTAACACCACCTGTTTGACTGTATCAGATCGAGGCCCACGAAATTCATCACGGCAAAGGCTAGATGTACGTCTGCCGTTATCTGCAGCTTTGAGCACCATACAGGTTACAGTATGATTTACCTCGGTTCCATCCCAATTTTGAGGGAGAACACTCTGAGGGTGGTCAGGGACCTCCCACTTTTCTTCCCTTCCACCAACCTCACGAGAGAACTTGCGCGGTTTAAGTACCTCCCAGGGACGTCTTAAGACTTTTTGAGGCCCTGGGCCCCTACACAAATATAGGCCCCACCTATGACCCTTAACAGTAGACAGCACATAACTACGCGTTGTCAAATACTCGTACAAACAATAACCTCACACCGGCTCAACCAACTGCCACCTTTTGACTGAATGAGTAATGATGGCGTATGGTGGTAACCCGAAGCCTATACATGGATGACGGTCATCACATATAGCTAGTTGACATATCGTCCGAAATTCTTAGTTTTTCGGAGAATACAAGCGGAAATAACATTCAACAATTGAAATTATTTGAATCATGATCTTATTAAGGTTGAGTCGAGAATAAGACGAGGCCCTCCTTGGGGCCGAGGCCCAGTTGGCCCATGCCTTAAGACGTCTCTGTACTTCCCCCATGCCACACACTATACATTTACAAGCATCCGTGCCTTTTCCGGGATTCGAACTCAGACCCAACGACACAGCAGTCAGCGTCACTAACCACTATATCGGATGGGTGGTGCGACTTTGATAAACACTCCCTGGTAAAAACTATAAATTAATTTTTCTTTCTTCTTCTTCCTTCCAGTTCATCTCCTTCATGATCTTTTAAAAGCGAAAGTAACTTTTTTTTGAGCCTGTCCAACGAAATGATGGTCACTAATTAAAATTACTTATTACGTTACTGTACAATCCTGCAAAAAATTCTGCTAATCACCACCGACGCTGATAAGCCGAAGTGGAGGAATAACTTTGCGATAAATACATTTCTGCATAATGAAAGGGAAAAGCGCATCATTGAAGGTGCTCATTAAGGCATCAATTAAACAGAGACTTCTAAAGCCAGATATTTTTATTTCTATTGCGCACCCCGTTCAATGCTTATGTACCTCACACAAGGGGGAGGGAATAATTAGTGAAACGCCCTTTTAGCATTACGGAGGCCTGGCAGGCAGCATTTTCGAGGGGAAAAAATGTGAAAAAAAACGTATAACTGTGATAAATGATTCGTGCTTTTGGAACCTGGAACCGACTCTCTATCAATGACTGCAGTACCACTCATTAAAAACTAGGTGGCATAGTTAGTATTTAGCAGTCATTTTTAGCAAATTGTTATTATTGTGGGGAGAAAAATAATTTAAGCTTGTGTGAAATCATAATCATTGATTTGACTGGTAAGAAAAATGACATCCGTAAAATTGTTTTTATGTAGATATTGAGTTTTCTTGTGAATTATTCTTGTAGCGGTCAATTAAATTTATCTGTCATTTTCATAAGAAAAAAAAAATTCGTAGTAATTATTGTTCCTATTTCATTCACTACACACACAGTTGAATGTTAAATCTTGAAAAAAAAATGGATAAGTACTTTTAAAAATGATTTGGAGCTTAATTATTTATTTAATTAAAGCAAACGATGTTAACAAAATAATTACAAAACAGAATTTTAAAATGATTGCAGTAGAACATTTTATGTCAACATTTCTCAAACTATGGGGCACGCCCCTCTATGGGGGCGTGATATTACTCTGTGGGGGGTGCGAGCATATTGAAAAGTCGAAAATAAAAGATTTAAAATAATTATTAATTTACTGAAAGGTGGCAAAACAATATACATTTTGACAATGAAAATTCAATAGACATTTACACTAATATACACTCATGTCCATAAATTAAGGAAAATTCAGAATCACACAGAAATTGAACTCTAAAATAAAAATTTCACCTGTAGAATTACCACACACATCTTGAAGAAGGATATGCAAATTACAAGAAACCACCAGATGGCGCGGATAGTACGTCACAATGACGAGAGTGTAAGAGAGGGGTATATAAGGAATGGTGGCAAGGAAGTAAAATTGTTCACAAGCGCTTTAAAAGCCTTTCAGTGCAATAACCTCATAGTTATGACACAAAGGAAGCATTTGGATAATTTTTTACGTGGTAGAATTATCGGACGACTGGAACGTGGACGTATCCAGCTGGAACTATCCAAGGAACTTGGAATTGCCCAGAGTGTCATCTCCAGGCTTTGGCAACGATTCCAAGATGATGGTAATGTGAGTAGATGTTACAGCACAGGTCGCCCCCGAGTTACAATACCGAATGAGGACCGGTGTTTGGAAGTTACTGCCAAAAGAAACAGACGGAGCACAGCATCAGACCTATCTCTTCAGCTACCGGTACGACAGTTTCAAGACAGACCGTGTACAGACGCTTAGCGCACATTGGTCTATATGCTCGTAGGCCTGTCAGATGTGTTCCCCTTACCGCAACTCACTGTCGCCTGCGATTAACCTGGAGTAGAGAGCATGCATTGTGGACACCGCAACAGTGGTCTTGTGTGATGTTTTCTGACGAGTCCAGGTTTAGTTTGCAGTCTGATTCTCGCCGGACTTTCATATGAAGAGCGCCAGGTACCTGTTACCACCAAGAGAACACCATTAAACGACACCGTTACGGTGGTGCAGGATGGCTCGTTTGGGGAGGAATTATTCTTGGTTTCAGAACTGACCTGCATGTTCAGAGTGTAACGATGACACGCCACATCTATAGGGATGTCATTCTGGATAAACATGTACGTTTGTTTCGGGGTGCCATGGGTGCTAATTTCTGTTTATGGATGACAACGCCCGTCCTCACCGTGCAAACATTGTAGACGAATGCCTTCAATCGAAGGATATCACCCGTATGGATTGGACAGCATACTCACCGGACTTGAATCCAATAGAGCATGTGTGGGATATCCTTGGCCGACAAATTGCAGCCAGTCAACCCCCTCCCACCTGTCTACCGGAACTTCGGAGGGCATTGCTTGATGAGTGGTGTAATATTCCCCAAGATCAGATTGATAATTTGATACTCAGCATGCGTAGGCGTTGTAAGGCCTGTATTGCATCGTCCGGGAGACATACTCCGTATTAACCATCATACTAACCATGTTATACTGTTTTTTGTAAAAGGTTCTTTTTTGAAATTTGCTCCAGGGAGTAAAAATTGCAATTTTTATTAATTATGTCAAACATATAGCATCTTTTTTGCTCTTTGCCTTTTGTTTAATAAATAGACTTTATAAATAAGTCAAATTTGTTTTGCTTCTGTCTCTTTCTTTGCCTGAACTTCATTATCCTTAATTTATGGACATGAGTGTACTTATAAATGTATCAGTACTGTACAATATTTTTGATGATTAATTCATCAATACTGAATTAAAAATTATTAGTATTAGTTTATATACAATAATTTAAACAAGTTTATAAAAATTACTAGGGCCTTCTGCGCTTGTCACATATAAACTTTTATAATCATCTTGATAATTTATATGATTTACAGTTAAAGTCACTTTTTGTAGCTTTAGCCACAAAATGCATTTTTATTGCATTCAATGCATTCTCATGGTATGGAGAGGGGCGCAATGAAAATTATGATTGAAAATTGGGTCACAAATATTGAAAATTTAAGAAGCACTGTTTTATGAAAATACATCATAAATTTTTGTCTTACAAATTTTTAAAAATTTATGTAGTTACATTGTTATAAATTTTCTTTTGCAAATATTCTTACAGTAGTACACCTAGTTATTCTATAAGTTCTGAAACAATAATTTGAGATCACCTGCTGTGACTTAAACGCAGCAGACGATTTCAAATTTCTTCATCAGAGATCGTATGCAATATTTTTCAGATAATTGTCGTCTTTCACGCTTGTTGCTCTAAATCAGTCAGATATATAAAACTTTGAACAGAAGCGAGCAGCAGATATTTGTCTTGACCAAAAAAAAAAAGAGCCTGTTGGTGATTCTTAAGACTCTTATATACAGTGCTGGTTTAAGCTATTGGGTCCTGGGTGCAGAAGATCTACAGGAACCCCTTTGGTGGATCGAAATTTATAACCAGAGAAATCTTGTTAAGTCCCAAAGCGCCTAATGGATAAACTAGCACTGCTTATACATATAGACATATAAAAGTTATTCATTTGTCGAATCAATAAGAAATTTTCTGAAACCAACAGCATTGCAGACAGTAGTAGATCTGGTCGTCCGCTCTTGCAGCTATTGTCAAAGCAGTCAGGATGGGAACTCGTCAAAATCCTTGTCGAAAGGAGACTCCAGGTTAAAATGAAAAATATGTCACATATGTTAGACCCGTACTTTTGAAACTTTCAATATTTGCAACCCAGTTTTCATTCATGATTGGTGGCCACGGTAGCCTAGTGGTCAAGGTAACGCACTAGTGGGTGGTGTGTCATGAGTTCGAGCCTAGTACCTCTAACGACCCACCGTGTGGGGGGCGATGCACGTTAAATCTGTCGAGAGCTCAAACGCCCTCCCTTTGGTGTGTTGTGATAGTTAGGAGAGGGGTGTCAGCTCATCCACGTCACTTCATCATGGTTCAAAATTGCGAGGTCCGTCGCCAAAAGCCATCGAGTAGCTAAACAGTGCGACGCTAAAGTTCACTCACTCACTCATTCCTAATTTTCATCGCGATATGATCTAACAATACTTATTCGACTTGCTATAAGTTTTATTTTGAGAAATTCGTAAGAAACTTTGCTCGCGCTTGATAGAACTATATGCGACCTGCGTCCGCCCCTTGTTTTGACCACCCGTGTGCGGTGTACACCTGCTAGAATTGGCCCTGATGAAAGACAGTGGCTCAACGAGGAATATTAGGGCCCCCCTGCAAAGGGTTTGGGCCCCAAGCCAGATATTGCAAAGGATTGCAAAACCATAACACACCTTCATGGACAAAAAAATTAGCGCATCAAGAAAGAGTCGTCAAAATGAAACGAAATTTTGCATACGTAATGACTACTTTGATGTTAGAAAATCAAAGAAAAAGGATAACTTATTTCAGAGAAAAAGGCAAAAGAACGGAGGATTTAATACCCTGTTGAATCCTCCTCTAGCGCGAATGCACGATGCGATACGATCGGGCATTGAGGCAAACAAGTTCTTTATGATGTCTTGAGACATTTCGTTCCATATTTGCAGAAACTTTGCCTCTAGTTCGTTCAAACTCGTGAGATGCCCAACTCACCGTCCCAAATGATCCCAGATATGCTCGATTTGAGACAAATTTGGGGATCGGGCAGGCCAAGGAAGGGTAGTAACAGTGCAAAGACAGTCTTGTGAGACCCTTGCTGTGCGAGCCCGAGCATTGTCGTTGTTGAAAAATGGCTCCTGGGAGCCGTTGCATGAGTGGCAACACATGTGGTTGCAGGATGTCATGGACATACCACTGGGCTGTTATGGTGCCACGGATCAATACTAGAGGTGACCGTGTATTGTAGGCAATGGCACCCCATTCCATCACACCAGCTGTGGGAGCGGTGTGTCGCTGTAAAGCAAAGACAGGATTGAGGCGTTTACCACGAGTTCTCCACACAAGAACACGATAGTCATCACTGCTGAGATTGAATCTGGATTCGTCGCTAAAGACGACCTGGTTCTATTCTACTGCAGTCCAGTTTCCTCGTGCGCGGCACCACTCCAAACGGAGGCATCGATGGATGGGCGTCAAGGGCAGCACACGTAATGGGCGCCGCGATCCCAAATGTCCTTAAGCCAGGCGCCTTCGTATGGTTCGAGAAGACACAGGGGCCCCTGGTGAAGTAGCTACATATGCCTGGATGGCGGCCATTGAAGCAGTTGGTTGCACGCGTGCATTTCTTACAATGTGGTGGTCTTCTCGACGACTGGTCTGTGGAGGGCGTCCGGAGCCTGGTCTTCGTATAAAAGACATCTTTCGGATCCACTGGACTCAACACCTCCTCACAACACAATCAGAGCGGCCTAATTGACAAGCTACTCGCCTAGCTGACCACCCAGCTTCCATCATGCCGATGATTCTCCCCCTCTCAAACTGCGACAGCTGCTCATATTGTCTTCAAAAACTGCGTAATGGGATGTCTACCTTGTAAAGCTCATCCTTTGTAAATGATTCAGCACACTCAAACAAGCTTTGGTTACCTGTTTTATACTCCACGGAGAACGACGTTAAACGCCCTCTACCGGCTATGCGTAATGTGCAATCACGCTGCATTTCTAATCATTTGCATATCTCCCCGACATGTACCTTCATGACAAGTTTCGTTACGATCCCGCAATTATTTGAAAGGCTCAGTAAAAATTTGTCAAAACACTATCTTTGAACCAATAATGAAGTCTCTGGACTTAAACCTGTTCAATGGAAACAACTGGAACCACCCTGATAAATTGTTTGAAGAATACATACAAATATAATACTTTGTGTTTAGTTTACACTCCAGTCAGAGTCTTAACATTAAGACATTGAAGAAGTTTAAGTTCTACTACTTCTATTGCCTTTTATAATTTAGTTTAGGGAAAAATTGTACAAAAAGAACTCCTATTATTCAATAACCTTGCATGCCGATTAAAAATTGATATGATTTTGAGAATAGTACGAACAATTTTTTTTTATCTTAGGAGATGTGAATGTTTTGAAAAGCCAAAAAGGTTGGGAAAAGGCAGAGTAAAAAAAATCGTGATACCAGAAAAACCGATGCGGAATGTTGATGATCAGTGTTGTGGTTATTTTTCTGTAGAAGTAATCAGAGATAGGGAAGGAGAACACACCCGCTTATTACTAAGGCGTATGTTAACCACAGTTTTTAGATTCCACGAGTGACCGAAGGCTGGTGCAGGCAAGCAGAATGAATATCGTGCAACAAATGAAATGTAATTCTAAGGTTGATTCTGAGAATCATGAATCATGATGTATGGACAAGTTCTACCTTAAAGTTTACTATGGGGGCGCTACAATCATTAGTACCCTTTTCTTTTTCCGGTTAATGCAAAATCGCCATTGCTTTGAGCTAAAAAATTAACAAGGTACATTTTAGAAAAAATACTGAAATAAATACTATAAAAACCTGAATCTGAAATCTACAGATCATCTTCTATCCATATAGTGCAAAAAAAGTTTCAAAAAATTGCATTAAAAGTTTCAAAAACTCAGTTGAATTTCGATGTTTTCCCATAGATTAACATGACACCAGAAGTAAGTGAGGGTTCCACTCAATGCTGTTGTTTACAAAGTAGAACTTGTCCATAGAATACGGAAATATATTTAGAGAGAAAAAAAATACATGTGGCATACCCCTTTTTGGATTTTTTCTAATATTGCAAATTCTTATTTTTTGTGCACTTTGAATCAAATCTTATTTGTTATAATTAATATTTTCATTCAGATTATTTACATTTAGAAATGTACTTCATGCCATTTATCACTTCTAGGAAACAATTTATATAAAAAAGTGTAAAACTGAAAAGATAAAAATAAGATATAGCATAGATAGATAGCATAGATAGATAGCATAGATAATAGATATCCTCCCGTTGGTGTGGTGTGGAAGTTAGAAAAGGGGGTGCCAATTCAGGTGTTGTCCTCGTCACTTGACCCTGGTTTTAAATAATGAGGTCCATCGTCAATAACCCTCATGTTGCTTTACAGGGTGACGTAAATACAACTCTCACTCCAGTGGCGTAACGTACACTCCCGCACCGCAAAGGGGGGGGGGCAGGCTTCTAGGGAGCCTAAAGCCTATTTTATATTATAGTTTTGCAGTCCTTTTTATGATCCAGCTTGGGGCCCCAAACATGATTTTGCAGGGGGGGGGCTAATATTCTTTGTTACGCCACTGTCTCACTCACTCATGCCTTACCATCAGTCAAAGACAGTTTAAAGCTGCATTAAGGCAATCTCTCCGAAAGTTATTTCCATTGATATTAGGGACCAGGTGAAACATTGCACAACAAGGTATTACGACACACGTCAAATTTATCGCACTGCCTTACTCGACACTGGGGACGATTGCACCTACGAAGAACCCCACGCATCTAACTAAAACATGTGGGTTGTCTTCATGAAAAAAAAATGCATGTCATTTGCTTTAGGTACCTTTAAGAGCTGTTAAAAGAGAAAGAAAAACATACCCGCGAACGCCAAGGGTTTATTTAATGAACATGGTAACCGAAAGGGGCTTGGCACTCGGATTTTTAATGAATGAATTCATTTTTGTCGTTTACGCTACGCTGAGCTCTCTCTCTCACACAGCGGCAGCTTGAAAGAAACGCATTAATCGCTATCTCTTGCGTCAGAGCCGGCACAATCTTTCGTGACAGCGAGCTCAGGTTTCTAACTGCAACCGTGACCTCCGCATGGAGAATAGTTCTTCTAGGGAGTAAAAGCTGGATTAGTACGCATGTCCATCGGTTGTTTTCTATCATTTAAGACGAGAATAAATGTATAAATAAATTTAATTTTGAGTTTTTGATTTTTGTTTCCAGAGAATATTAGGTGAGAATAAGAGATAAAAAAGAGGTTTTGAAAATTTGATATTTGAATAACATTAAATGACATGTAGAATTGAATAACATGTAGAATTGAATGTAGCCCCCCCCCTTCTTCCCCATTCTTTTCTAACACTAATTTAAAGACTTTTTTTTAAAGTAATAATTTGTCTTGGGGATATTTCTATTCGCTGCATCTACTAGCGAAAAAAATGCAGCTCTGTTTGTTTAATTTATTTTTAACATGGTATCAAACTGCTTAAAATTAAATGTTTTTTAATTTTCAATATTGAAGTAAATTTCGGATTTAAGTTACAGTGAAAATTATCAAATTACACATCTTTTTAAAATAATATATTCTTTGTTCTTAATTTTAGCTTATATAGGATGCCCGAAAAGTATGACAGCGCTTTCAAAAATTAATTGAAAAAAGAGGGGGGGGGGATTTATTTACGGTTTTTTCGTGTTCAGTAAACAAAAGATCAAAAAAAGTTTCTTTAAAATGAAATGCAAACTGGATTGCGCACCGTCCCGTTTTTCAGCATTCTCGTTTCAAAAGAGCTTCACCGCAGGAACAAGCGCAAGTTGTAGCATGGAATACTGAATTTATATATGCAGTACTATACAGCGCAAATAGGGTACTACCACACCGAAGTTTGGAAGCGAGAAAAAATTCCCCGGGAGATGCATAGGAAGTCCAATTGCTTGGCCACCCAAATCTCTAGAAGAAACACATTTGGACGATACGTGAAAAACATTATTTACCAATCTTCAATTAGTGATACCAATGGTATAACGTACATCCCGCAGCGTGGGGAGGGGCAAGACTCTAGGGGGACCAAAGCATATGTTATGTTATGGATTTGCAATCCTTAGAAAGATACGGTTTGGGGCCCCAAACCTGATTTTGCAGGGAGGCCCTAATATTCTCTGTTACGCCACTGAGTGATAGTGACGGAATGAAAAGTCGAATTATAGTGACCATTAGGATTGTTGACCCTGCAACGGAGAATATTAGAGCCCTCCTGCAAACTCACATTTTGGGCCCCAAGCTGAAATACGTACTTAGCGTTAGTCAAGCTTTGGGCCCCCCGCAATGCGGGAGTGTACGTTACACCACTGAATGCTTCGTAGAACGTGACTAGAAATCTCGTAGACTCGATGTGTTGTACGCAACTAATGATGTGCAAATTAAAATCGGGTAATAAAGCCTTGTAAAAAAACTGTGATATTTTCGTTATGGATAAAAAAAACCGTAAATGAATATCTTTATTTGTTTATTATTTTGTAATTATATTTGACAGTGTATAGTCACACCTGGTATTGTCACTGAACTTTTTTATTTATACTGACCAGTGGCGCACACAAGGGCCGGATCCCTCCCCCCAGTGCTTGATTTTCCCCCATTGATTATAATCCTATGTATATAGTACGTAAAATTTAAATAAGTATTTGTTATTAATAATCAATTTTATTAATTAATGCTAATTTTATTTATTCAATAATTTATTTTTTAAAGTTTTTGTTCCCAAAATTGACAAAATCAAAAGAATATGTTGGGGTTTTTATTGGGGTATGATATGAGAATGGTAGACTTTTGACCCTGGATCCCCCCCCCCCTCTTGAAAAATTCCATGTGCGCCACTGATTCTGAACTGTAACATTATTTCATTATCAGAAATAATACGATACCTTTTTCACATAGTTTCACCTCTAACTTTCGTTTTTAAAGCAACAATCGCATCTTAAAATTGACACCAGAATAAAAACGATTCAAGCAATTTATAGAAATTATACCTGCGTTTCCCAAATCCAACTAGCATATCAATCCAGCTCTTACTGCCTTTAAAGCATTCTTAGAAATATGTCATTCGTTTTTAGATTATTTTTTTCTTCCTTTCTCCAAGAGCGCTTATCATTCCTGTTTTAATTTTTGTTCTCTCAGCTGCAGATGATAATCGTAAAAAACCGAAGAAATTACATTGATAACAAACAAGCGTGTGAGAGAAGCTTTTGTAATATTTTTTTTTTTTCTTCTTCTTTTGATCTTTTCATTTTTGTTCTTCAGTGGTGCGCCAGATCATGAGAAGTAGAACAGTTTTCTTTCTTTTTTTTTTGTTTGTTTATTTTTTGCTGTTCTTTGTGTATTTCCTTCATTAACACCGCTGGTGGGCTCTGACCCCCCACAGTTATCGTTTGGCAGTCTCTGAGAAAGCCATCGGCAGCGCTTGCTAGTGCGAAGAGAATGTTTATAAGAGAGGAAGTTTATTGATTTATGTTAGAAACTTGTGGAAGTCACGCTATAGATTGCTTTAATATTTTAGAACAGGGGTCGGCAACTTAGTAGCTATGGCGTGCCAAGCCAATTTACCAATGGGATTCAGGGTACCATTGTAGAAAATATTTAAAACAATTGTTCAAACGACAATACAGGCAGAGTAGAGATAGGGAATAGAGATCAAGAATATAAACTTAAAAGTTTTGTATATTAATTTTGCATTACATTTAAAGATATTTATTTACAAAAATAAACATACCATATAGTTTTTCGTTTGATGTAAATAAAAAATTAAAATTCTTCATGCATTATGTGTCAGTTCACGGCATATGAAGTGCTATCTGTGTAATTGAGAGAGTGGAGTGTGTTATTGTGTCTGTAGTAATGCATGTATGAACTATGTTTGCGCAATCCCAATTGCGCTGCCTGAATTGCGCATGCCCTGCAATTCCGATGTGAATGTAAAAAGAAGTTATGAGTAAAAAATAAACGCCAGTCCACAAGAAACTGTGTCGTGATTGTGTCATGAGTATTATTGTGCTAGAGACTCTTGAGTCCACTGCTTAAGTGTTGGAGTTATCGACATAAAATTAAGTATTATTTATCTTTTAAACAAATACATATTTATTTTAAAATAAGTAATAAACAAAAGAAAGTTTCAGTTTTCAACTTCAATATAGTTAAACGCTTAAGACGAAATATTGGTTAACACGAAATAAGACAACGATCTCAACAAACTATTATGTATTTTCATGCAATTTTTTTAAACACGAAACAAAAATCGCATAACATGAAATTTTTTTTTCTGGGCATGAACAAAATATGGAAAACATCAGCTGCGCAGGCGAGATTAAAAAGGGGTGCTTGAGAAAGTTTCTGTGTGATTGGACTGTTCTATTGTATCACTGGAATAATTAATTGCAGCAGATGATGATAATGTGTGTACAGTCCCAATTATCGCTGACAAGGACATTTGGGAGTTTGTTAAATCTAAAAACTCAAAAAATGTTTTGTTTTTCAAAAAACTTGAAAATTTTGTATTAAATTTCATTAAATTCTTGAGAATGTCTTTGTTTCATTGATTTTTATTAAATTCATGCATATATACATATCTATACAAATAAATAAAATTGAAGTGTCTGTTTGTAATTTCAAATTAGCAGCTTTTAACTAAATGCATTTAAAGGTATATACGGTACGCATATCAAAAAATCAATTTTTAAAATTTTTGTCTGTCTGTTTGTTCTGGCTAATCTCGGAAACGGCTGGTACGATTTTAAAAACTTTTTCACCAGTGGAAAACTAAATTATCAGGGAGTTACATAGGGTATAGTTTATCTCCATATTCCACGGGAACGGGAAATATGCGGGTAAAATCGTGGGACGTTGATTACTCCCCGCCAAGTTGGCGCAAAATTATGCATTTGGTCAATAATGGAAATTTTCTCACATTTGTAACAAATAACTGAAACATAGTGTAATTTAGCATCTTTACAAAAAGCATTTTTTTAAATGGTTTTTTATTAAACGTCTAACATTTATTACGTTACGTTTGTTAAATGTCAAACTCAAACTTTGAGAAATATCACCAAGTTGGCTAAGAAGAGTTCTCTATTCCGACAATCCCAGATATTTTAATGCAAATTTTCTCCCACTTTTTAAAGAAGGAAACGAAATAAAGTTTTAGCGAATTGCGCGCGTGATATTGAAAATTCAGTTGACGGTTTCATAAAAAGTTTTGATTTTCGAATATTTATTACTTTGAAATTTTGATGATTGCAGCAAGTACAAGCAAATATGCCTTTCAACGAAACTTAATAAAGGTTTTCAGAATGGTTGGGAAAAAGCTACATGATTTTGGAATGATTAGTCCTAGACGTGTCGACGGAAATTGCTATGATAATGTAATTGCTTGAGAATTAAACTACGATTTTATAGCATTGCAACATCAAGTAACAGAATTTATCCCTCAATTAACTCCAGAACAAAGTCACGTTTTCCAACAAGTGTTAGGCAAAATAGAATCCTGCAAGGGTGCATTCTTTTTTCTCGGCGCCCCTGGAGGAACCGAAAAAACGTTTTTGCTAAACTTATTATTGATAACCATCAGAAAAACCCAGAAGATAGCATTTGCTATGGCTTTTTCTGGTATAGCCGCGACTTTACTGACCAGCGGTCGTACTGCACATTCCGTTTTAAAATTATCGCTTAATCTTGCATTTGAAGATTCACTCATCTGAAATTTCAGAAAAAATAGCTCTCAAGGCAGGATGCTTCCACAATGTAAGCTTTTAGTGTGGCGGTGAAAGTACGATGTCTCACAAGAAAGCTATAGAAGCGTTAAATCGGACTCTTCAGGATTTACGAGATAGTACAGATATTATAGGAGGAATGGTAGCTTTATTATATATTGGCTGGTGAATTTTGAAAAAAACTCTCTAATTCACAGGGGGTACACCGGCAGATGAAATCAGTCTCTATTAAATCATCAAGCTTATTGACAAAAGTTGAAAAATTCAGTCTGAAAACGAATATGAAAAAGCATCTTCATAATGACGTAGATTCGTAACATTATGCAGAGACGCAATTGAAAATCGGTTATGGATGTTTGGACGCAAATGCTGGAAGTTGTATTTTACTTCCAGAGAATTTTGTAATGTTAAAGAAAAATATATAAATCTTATTGGCTCAAATTTACCCGGGCTTGCAACAAAATTTAAATTGGGATCAATGGTTGCGCGCAAGATCAATATTGGCGCCTAACAATGACATTGTTCATAAAATCAACTTATAAAATTTAAATGACGTGCGGAGGAGGAGGGAAATGAAGAAATATTTATCAATGAATACAGTCATGGAAAAAGAAGAAAGTACTTTATATCCCACGGAATTCTTAAATTCACTTGAACTTTCGGTTGTACTTTCACATAAACTTCAATTAAAACTAAATGTACCAGTTATACTTATGCAAAATCTCGATGCTCCTCGACAATGTAAAGGAACGAGGTTTTGGATCACAAAACTAATGCAGAATATACTTGGTACCAATATTTTAACGTATGTCATGAAAAGGGATAGTGTTATCATACCTCGAATTACAAGTATCCCCACTTACCTACCGTTTCAATTCAAACCAGTTCAATTTCCAGATTTACTGTTGCTATTAACAAAGCTAACATTTCAGGTAACAGGGGTGCATTTGGAAAAGCAATGTTTTTCCCATGGCATAACTATATGTAGCCTGATTGGTGTGTCCAATGCCCAAATCTTCACATATTTGCAACTGACGGAAGGACATATAATATCGTATACAGTAGCATCTTAGAATAATATTCTGTTTTGAGCTCTTTTAAAGAGGAATTATATATTAAACATAGATACTTTCGATTTTTAAAAATATTAATAGTTAAAGTTATTGAATTTTTGTTGTTAATTATTATAATAAATAATGTTTTCAGTTTTTTTAAACTAAGCTCAATTTTAGAATTTTTTAAATTTTATTGGTTCCAGTCAAGCAATAAAAAAATTACCCTATTATATTACTTACTTTCTAATTGATAATGTGATTACGACTTTGACAGCTATTTAAAGACATCAACGCGAGCGGAGCCGCGGGTAAAAGCCAGTGTATAAATAAACATACTCTAATAAACTTAATTTTTGTTGAATATATATTTATTTTTTGCAATATCCTGTAACACGAAAAATATTTCAGTCTCCTCTGTTTCGTGTCCAGCGATTTTCACTGTACGTTCTTTTAACATATCCCAATGCGTCATTAATTTTTCAAAAATATTATACACATTTACTAAGTCCCAAAATTCGCAGAAAATGATTTTCAAATATCTTCAAGAACATGAAAATTCAAATTACAACTTCTGTAGAAGATATATTCCGCTTTGAAATTTTATCTTGAGTTTTTTTACTGCTTCAAGATTTAAAAAAAAAAAACAATCGTTCGTGTATTCATAGTACTTTAAGAGTGATCTGCAATAACAAATCTTAAAATGTCTGATAAATGCTTTTGGGGTGATTTAATCTGGCAATTTAAATAAAAATAGCTAATTGTGAAACATTTAGCTGTCTTCAGTACTTTTTTCTAATTTTTTTTAGTTGAAACAGATATTAGTTCAGTGCGTGTTCTATGAGATATTTAGGAACTCTATATATTCTAAGCAACAATTTAAATATAGTTTCATAAATGGATCAAACCGTGCAAGTAATTCAATGAGGCAAGAGACTTAACTATTTTTCAACTTATATAAATCACCTCTACTTCTCCTGGAAGCAAAATTATAACGTGATAAATATAAAAAATAATAGGTTAAAAAACTAAAAAAAAAAAAAAAAAAGTAGTCCATCAAACAAAGAAATTTCTGACGCACCCACCCGTAAAGAATACCTTTTGTTTGTTTGTTGTATTTGTATTAACCATGAGCGTTTTCGCCTTAGAGTTGTAATTTAATCTTTTAGTCACAAAATCCGGAAATTGGAAATCGTTAATCCTGATGATCCTGATCAAGCATTGGAACAAAATTATTAAATTATTGTAATGTCATCGGTCCTTGACAAGTGTGCAAAATTTCGAATTATTCTGACCTTTTAAAGTGGGTAAAAATCGAGTTCAAAGATTCCGTGAAGCTAATAAAAGCGTGTTAAAACTACTGTCTCCCCAACTACTTGTTTCCAAACACAATCTAGACTTTTATTGTTACACTATTCAAAAATATATTAAATCATTTATATACCTCACGATAAAAAAAATATTACATCACGACCAATTATCATAACTCAAACGCAATGAAATTGTACTTGTATTACCTATTAAATATTTGCCTAATAACCATTGGATATATTTTATATAGTTACACTATTCAATAATATATTAAATCATTTACATACCTCATGATAAAAAAAATATTACATCACGACCAATTATCATAACTCAAACGCAATGAAATTTTACTTGTATTACCTATTAAATATTTGCCTAGTAATCATTAGATATCTCCTAACTTTGGGTTGACTGAAAGCCCTCATTCTTATATTTGAATTTTCGATGCGAAAAAAATGTGCGCTAATTTCACTTATATTTAATATCTGGAAAAAACCATTCTTAAATTCAATTCATCTGCAACACGTAGATGCTTTAAAATGGTTGAAATGCATCGAAAACCAAATGAATACGTAATTAAAATCCGATCACGAAGTAGTTCTTTAACTTCGCAATAGATTAATACTGAGTTCTTTCTTTTGGATAAAAATTTTAAATTGAAGCATGTGCGTGTGTCTGTGTGTGTGTGCATTTACGGGTACAAGGTAATTACAATTAAAATTCCACTTTTGAAATGCTTTAAGAAAAGAACCACTAGTCACACACACACACACACAGTTCTGGTTTATCTACTGGGTGCTTGGGGTGAGCACCCAGGGGCCCGGATAAGCTGGACAATCTGGTTATAAATATAGATCCTCCAGTGCCAAGGGGCCTTTCGATCATATGCGCTCAAGGCACGAAATGAACTTAAATTAGCACTGCCACTGGTCAGAAGGACTTCAAATTTGAACTGAATATACTTGAAGAAGGGGAACCAGTAAAACATAAGAAATAATTTTCAAAATTTATCAATAGATGGTGCTCCTACACTGCAAAGGCAATGATGCAACTGCTCAAGAGACATTTCGGAAATTATAGAACGACTAGCCTTCATTTTCCAACGGTTTGGCCTCCGGGGTCACCGGATTTCATTCATCACGTAATTCCATTCAAAATGTTGCTTATAGCCTAAGCCACTTTCGTTTTGCCACTTACAGTGCCATCTATTGATACATTTCGGAATTTTTCTTATACTATACCGTTTCTCCATTCTTCAAGTATATTCTCTAATTTGAAGTCACTCTAGTCAGTGGTTCTTCCTTTAAGGGCATTTTGAAAGTGGGACTTCAACCTGTGTATAATTTTTTGACTCGTAGTTTCCTTATTTAAAAGAAAGAAATATAATGCATGTTTTTATACAAGTATAAAATGATAATTACAATGGGGTCGATTCATCACTAGAGGGCGCTGCAATCGTGGCCATCATCACGTGATTAACAACGTGCTATCATGTAAACAAATAACAGCTAATGGTATGACACTTGTGATTGCGCGCTAACTTTCAAATTTGTAAACATTATTATTTTATATTCTTAAAAATATTTAAAGTACTAAAAAGAATTTAAATATATTTTCTACTATTTTAGTTTAAGAAAAGGGCCTAAATATATGTAATTTTAGTTTATAGTATTAGATTTAAGTTTAGTTTATACTTCCATCCTTTGGCTTCGAATTTTTGTATACTTATAGGCTTAGTAATTATTTTTTATAAGTGCCCGCCACATTATGATTTAAATAATTCTACAGCGCTCTATTGAACAAATTGCTTCTGGAATTGGGAGAAATCTATTACTGTCACAAATTATGTTGTAAGCGAATTTTTCGGAGAATAATGCGTGCAGCTGTTAATAGGGAGTGGCTCGCCAAAACAAAGAATTGTTTTGACTACTGAGCCAGAATGATTAGTTAATACTTCGGCTGGTAGTGTGTGAATATAGGAAGAGATACTGCTAATGAGTAGGATCGACCTAACAATAAAATTTTTACATTCTAAAATGTGTCATGTTTCAGAGCAGATGGATACGTACATTCGTTTGGAAAGGTATTTATTAATAAATTTGTGACATTAATTGTATTCTTTTATATATAAACTTCTTGTAATTATGAAAAAATAGCCTGTGAATTTCACTTGTTATTTTCTAAAATTTATATTAAGTTTCCTTTTTGCTGTTCTTGAAATCCATTTTAGTATTATTGTTTGGATATCGAAGTTTTTAATGTTAATTATTGTTTTATTTTTTAAAATTGTATGGAAATATTCGTTTGGTTTACATCTATTGCATAATTTATATGCAATTCAATAACTCATAAGAAATAATTTATAATAAAGAATAATTCAATAAAGTTAATCATTATTTCTAAAGATTATGTATTAATATGTGATTCCTTTCTTTAACTTAATAGTGTAAGAGTATTTTCTTTTTTAAACTTTGAAGACAGTTTAAAGAGAAATTTCTAAAAGAAATTTCAAACCTTTGTAAATGATAATTACTAAGTAAAGCCAGACAATCAAATCTGGCTAATTTGTTATTTCATTACAGAATCATCGTATATTTCAAAAGATCTTACTATGTCTTTGGAATTTTTATAGAACAATTGTTTAAAAAATTAGTATACAATAACAATGTTTCAATTTTATGTATCCATATTAATGCAAATAAAGATTGAAACTGACAAAAAAAATTCTCTTTTGGAATACATCTTAGAAAATTTTTTTTCACATGAGTACATAATGAAGTAATGTCACCGATAGTCTTTCAATAGAATATGAAAAATGCATTTTTTAAATTGCAATGAATTTCTTTGTTAAAAAAATAAAATTTGCACATGCTTCACTTGTATTATAATCATGTAATATTAAAATTAAATGTTGATAAATGATGCATGTTAAATAATTGTAATTACTAAAATAAACTAGCTAACAAAAATTTTGTATGCTCTTATATGTAAAAATTTTCACGAAAATAATTTAGCATGTTTCAAACAATTTCTACAATTTTCCCCATATTTTAATATAATTCATTTTTTTTCCAAGGAGACAATAATTTATAAAAAAAAATTCAAACATTTGTAGGTGATAATTACTAAGACTAAAATTGCTAAATATTAGTATTTTATAACATATTTTTAAAAACTTCACAATGTATTGGTATAAATCATACTATTTTAAGGCCTCACGATGTCCTAAACATTTTTAAAAAAAAATAATTTTTTGACACTTTCTTGTGGCCCATACCATTGAGAGAGAAGCTTGCCACCAAATTATATTATAAAAGATTAAAATCATTATTAAACATCAACAAGTTACCAAAGTTTATCATGAATAAACGGAGTTCCATTCTAATCAAAATAAGTTTCTACTACTTATAAGCAAGATAATTAACTAATTATATCATTAGTTTACAAGGAAAATCCTAAATTTCAAGAAACTTTTCAGTTTCCCAAATTATTCTTGAGTAAAATATTAAATTACTTCAAAGTTTTTCAAAGAAATGCTAAATCAGTACTCATACCATTCCAAAATTAGGAACTTATGTATTAAACTGCCAAATAATTTTGCCAAGCAAAAACACATCAAGAACTTTAAAAAATTATGTTATTATTATTACTGTGTTCAAACATGAGCAGGAACAGCTCCAGTTATTGGCTGTATAATGCAACAACATCCCACAGAATCAAATGTCTATACATAAAGCCAGATTTGGTTTCATGATCCTAATTCTCAATAAATATATTATTGATCCAAGTACTCTTCTTAGATCAATATTTGTAAGTAACTCAATGCGAAAAATTTATTCAGGACTTATAAGCAGGATAATATCAATATTCATGATTCTTTTAGACTCTTATATTTATGTAAAAATAAATCGATATAAAGCACAAATCTAATCAATAATGATAAATCTTCTACAAATTGTGCAAATACCTATTAATGCTTATTTGTAATACATAGTAAAAAAAATTGTACAAGTGTGTGATAGGTTTATACCACAGTCAAACTCTGAAAAACAAATGTTGTGCTAATAGATACCACACAAATATATTACAATTATTTATTTATTTTGTAAAAGAATTAGGGATTCAAAAATGACTTTATTTTGATCATGTAAGAGTGAGCAGGAATTTAAATTCCATAAATGGACATAAACATATTCTATTATACACAGATTTTAATTAAAATTTTTTAATTCCTTAATTTATTATATTTGGAAATCAATTCTCGATCAATCATATCTTTTACCTAAAATAGCACAGCGAGTAAGGACTTTCAAAATGTTGCATAATTTTTTTACATGTAATTTTACAAATGGTAAATGATAATTTTGACTTCTACTGTTTAAAAATGGTACTTGATTAAGCATCAAGTATAAACATTAAAGAAGCTGTAGTAAATTAAAATATTTTTCCATTTCTATAGTGAATGGTTCTCAAAAATGTTTCTTTTTCCCTGTAATATTCTAAAATTATTAAAAACAAGTTTTTTATTTATATATATGTATACCTGTTTTTGATACAACATGTATGGTTACATATCAGATTTTTAAATCCTAATTTTTTAGATAATTAAATACTGAAGTATCTCTGTTAACTACTGTGAAGATGTGTAAAATTTAGATTAACTAAATATATGTTCTATTGTGTGTGTGTTGGACACACCTGTCCTTAATTTTACCAAAAACATATCAATCACTTGCAAAATATTATTTTGGGGGGACATTAAGGTATTTTCAATATTTAAAACATTGAATACACTAAAAAATCTCTTGCAATGAAACCCTCTGTTAAGGTTTTCATATGCAAATCACTTAATGTTATTTGCAATGCATTTATTTTTCTGTACAATATTCTTCTGCCTCTATTCTGTTTTGTGAAAGGCAAGCTTATCTAGGAAGGAATGGAAAGTGCTGGACTTAATCAGAATGTAACATTTGCTATCCCTGTATTAAAAGAATTTTTAAAAAATTTTTTTACATAATTATGCATGTATATGTAACTACTCATTAATTTAAAGCTTATAAAAATGTAAAATAAAAATAACGTGAAATTTAAAATGTCAGTTGTAGTATAGTAAAATTGATAATTAGAAATTTTCTTTTATCGTAATTGTTTTTTTAATATTAGGAAAAGTTAATGCAATTAGTATTTTAAGAATATAGATAGATACATGCTTCTCAATTTCTATATGATCTAGCTCTTCAGTATCGAACTGATTTATTCCCTGATTTCTGGAAAAATAGTGGAATATGAATCTCACAAATTATTAAAATATATTGTATGTTCTTCAACATACAGCATTATACATTTATGGATGCATATTTTTTAAAGTACATATGAACTTCATTAATTTACTTGTATTTGTAAGTGTATTGTTCTGAAAATTACAAAACAATGACTTTGCTGAGCCAGTTCAGTTTCAAAATCTTATCTATCATGCTTGTTAAATTAGTGAAAATAGTTATATAAAAAGAAAAAAAAAATGTAGGTGAGTTCAACTGCATACTTATTCATCAGTTAGAAAATCAGAACAGGTCCCAGAAGTAGAACCCTGGTTTGTTTTTTCGTGTATGCAAAATTGAAATGCTTTGAAGTCGACACATTTATCAACATACAGTACAATAAAATTTCAAATGACTGCAACATAGAAAATGCATAGATATATATTAACATTATATACACAGTTAGGAAATAAAATGAACAAAGTTATGATGATATTTCTATAAATTAAAAAGTATTTTGTATTGCTACTAAATGGATGGCAAAATTTAAGAGTGAGATTTTATTCCAATAAAATTTAACAGAACAAATTTCTTTATTAAGACAGCTCAGTTTCAAATTTTTGTCTGTAGTGCTTGTAAAATTGTCGAAAATAATCTTAATAATAACAAAACAAGTATTATAAAAAAAATCAATTCCTTCTTAGGTAAGAAAATTTTTATTTTTGTTACTTTTTATCAAATAATTATAGTTAATATAAATATGTGTATACATATGAAGAATCACAACATTAAGTGACAATTAATTTTTATTAATTATCATTAAAATATTGCATTGATATCCAAAACAAATGTGTTTCAAATTTCAGTTCAACTGAATATTTTAAAATGTGAGAAAAAACCTTTTTAATTTTGGACACAAGTCGCCAAAATGGTCACTATGTCGCCAAAAATGATGCCAACATGAATGTATTTATAATTATTAGAATAATTACTTTTAATCAATTAATTTTTATTAATTAAATTCTGTATTGCCAACTAAAATAATCATGTATATAAAATTTTAGCTCAGTTGAGCGCTTTAAAATGTATTTTACTAACGATTGAAAATTTGAACAACATAAATAAATATTGAGAAAGTGTGAACTAATAGTAGGAATTGAAAGGGAAAAAAAACGTAGGTAATCAACTACATACTTAACAAATACAGAGCATTCAGAATAGATCACAGAATTGGTACCCTGATCTGTGTATGTTTGCAAAATTAAAATTCTTCGAATTCGAAATGCTCAGAAAATATTTGACTCTTTTTAAAACTTTAAAAATCGTCAGCGTATTTGATAAAAAAAAAATATTGAAAATGAAATAATTAAAAAGTACACACATTTCAGTCGAAATTTCTTTTGGAACAACTTCTTTCATTTGTTTTTGATAGTAGATGTAAATACGAAAATTCCGCCAAAATACTCAGTCGAATCAAACACGTGGCTATTTGTTTTGTATATCATCACGTGATTATGACGTCAGGTGTATCGAGTCCATTTGATTATTCTATTTAATATTAATAAATAATTGTGGCTGAAACACATACGCATAGATTCAGGTATTAATGAAAATTTTAGCTATATCTGTGGAATGATATTCTAATACTAATTTTAAAAATAATTACGTATTCGTTAAGTTCATTTGGTTTCGTGTTGTCTTTTACTCTTTTTGATATTTAATTTTTCAAGAAAGCGTTCATTGTTTTGTTCCTTAAGTCCTTGTTTAACAATAAGTTTTTTTTAAAATCTCTTTGTATTTTTTAAATTAATTTCCTACTTAGTAAATAAAAATTTAAAATTAATTTAATCTAATTAGAAAGTTTAGATCTTAATCTTAATCGGTTAATGCAACCATGGAAACGAAAATGCTTTCCCCGGGTTCCGTAATGTTGTGGATTGTTCTTGTTTACTTTACTTTTCTTATTTCTCTGATTTGCACTGTGGATAGTTTTCCTTTTCAAATTTTTTGAGCTTGTATTGCAGGTATTTTTTCGGATACGTTTTTCTTCATGAACACTGCAATAATTTTTTTTAAAAATAACATAGATGATCCTGTATTTCAAAAAAAAAAGTTATAATTTTAAATATTCTCTGAAAAATATATTTTAAGCTGTCTCTATAACTATGTTGAAAAAAAATGTTATATATAATGAATTCGGATGATTTTTAAGCAAATTTAAACTTAATAGTTTTCTTCCAGAAGCCATTAATTGCAATTTTATTTATACTCGAGAAGAATACGCATTACTTTATTGTGTAGTATTTGTTTCAGTGGTATAAGAACTATATCTTCTTAGACTATTGAAATCATAAATAATTAAACTAGAGCGATAAGAAACAATAATAACCTAATACTTGATGATTGTTATACTTAAGCAAAATGGCTTCTTGTTTTACATTTATCAATGTATTTTTTCCTGAAAATATCTTGAGGCTTTGCTTATGTAATTGTTTTTGTAAAGCAATCAGGATTCAATTTATTAAGAATTAAAATAGTGCCTTTACATGTTTAGGATTATTTTTGTTTTGTTAATTTTTTGTGTGCATGTTTTGTTAACTTTTTAAATCCAAAATGTTGAATTAATTGTGTTTTTTCAAAGTTCTACTACATTTTCATTTATAATCATTTCCAATTTTTGTTTGAAGATAATCGAAAATGAAATATTTTGAATACTTTTATTACTTTTGTTTTTTTTATTTTTTGCAGAACTGTAATATTAATCATTTAGCATTATGAGTAATAAATCATTCTCCTGCTCTGATTATAAAAGGAATAATGGACCAAATGCAAATGGACACCGAGTAAGAATCTGAATAACTTTTATATTACCTTTTAACAATTATGATTAAAATATTTATATATTTATTTTATTTTGTTTTGAATGTAAAATAACAGTTATTTTTAAGTATCTTTTAGAAATATATGAAAAATTGTCTTTTTAGTGATAAAATGTACCTACTATATCTCCAAAATTTAAAGTAGGGATAAATATCTGCATTTTGTTGATGTGCTAATTTGTTCGATTTGATAGCTTATTTATCTGTGAAACTAAATATATAAAATGGTAATGATATTTTGGTACTTTTTAATGTAATAATTATGTTAAAACTGCTTTAGCAATAAATTAACAAATTGCCTGTTATATTCCTTAAGCTATAGGTCATGACAGACTTAGTAAAAGTTAAATTAACCATGGGGAAATCACTCTGATATATGATTGATGAAGGGTTTGTTCATGTTTTGTTCATCATATAGTTATTTATGTGAAAAAAAGAAAACATAAACACAATGCATTTGTTTATCAGAAATCTTGAAGCACATGGTTGCCAATGATATATGCAAAATCAGGGTTGCCAACTTGGCAAGTTATCTTGAACGTTGGCATTGTTGTGATAGTATGTAAGTACCACGACTTTTAATATGAGCATGTATCATAAAGATTTTTATGATTTATAGATCCTAGAGCACTGTAAAAATAAAATTCTATAAAAATCAACATTTGTCAGACTTACTTTTAAGTAATAAAATAATACTTAAATAAAGAATAAGACTGGTTAGTCTGCGGTCATACTTATTGATTTCAATGAGATATTGAAACAATTATATTGTTGGAACTTATTGGTTATAGAGATCATGGAGTTAAATACCTCAGCTGTTGAAAACATACCTAATTCTAGCTTACACTGGATGCTTATAAAATAAATAACTGGTGCTGTTTCAAATATCAAGGTCTGTACTGGTTGTTATTATAAATAGGGGATTCTATTTTCAAATCTCATCACTTTTATTGCTATTTTCTTTCTTTTAAACTGTAATTAAATTTTTCTACCATTTATTACAATGATAAAAATCTGGAATTTCAAAATGAGCACAGGAGGTGATATAAGCTCTTATTTTTTTTAATTGAAGAAAATATCACAGGGCTAGTTCTTTTTGACCAAATGGTCATGTCATGAGGACAGAAGTAAACAAGAAGTAATATGAAGATGTAATGTCATTGGTTTTTCAGCATATTGTTGGTCTTCATGCGATAAATTGGTTCTCAGTATTTAAGGTTCTATTGCAGAAACCTTTCTCTTCATTTGCTACTAAGACTATGTACCTCTGTGTTATGGAATTTAGACCTAAAACAACTGTAGGTTGATAATTTCACCAATGCTTGATTTTGTAACAATTTGGAAAAGTACTTGCCAACCTATGGTCTCTATAACTAGTTAGTGCCATATTACAATGGACTAAATTCATGTGACGTCACGATCACGTGAAAACTGTGTCACGTGATTATGCTGCCGTTTGTTTACTACCATCGCTAGGACTATTTTGCTATCGCAGTTTCACATTGTACTTTTAAAAATGTCTCATTTTGCTAAAATGGTTGTTCAATTAATAAATAAAAATATGATTGAGGAAAAAAATCACTTTTTTTCATATACCAGGGCAAAATATCAGTGTTTTGAAAGCATGTTGAAACGTGAGGATTATAAACCATCTCCTCCCTGTTTGTTATGTATGCAATTACTTTGAAGAATATTTTCAATACCGACGCCAGCTTAAACCAAGCTTTATTCTCACTATTGTTGTCTTCACAAAAGAAACCTGTTCTAAAAGGATTTTGGAGAGGTGTAGACTTTCACAAACATGTAAATACTTCAAAGCAAATTTTTTATTTTAAATAAAATTATATTTAGATCATACATAAGAAAGTAAAATATGTTAGTTAACTTAAGCAAATTTTTGTTTATTTTAAATGAAGTTATATTGAGAACATATAATGTTTAATTAACTTAAGTTTTACTTATTTTACGCATCTTCAGAGTAGTAACAGAGGTACTTAAGTATTTAATTATCTAAGATTCGAACACAAAAATCTGTTTATGGATAAATCATACTATTATTTTTTATAAACTATATGTAATTCAATAAGAAGAAAAATATATTTAAGACTAAAGATAATTGAATTGAATTTCTGATAATTATTGCAACATTTCTGATGAAACATTCTCTTAATATTGTATAATAATTTTTAAAAAGTAGATCAACGTATATATTAAAGGCACTTTATACAAAGACAATTAAAAAAAAGTATTCAATTTTTCATAAAAAATTGTAATGCAAACTTTTAATATAGTTCATACTAGCATTAATAACATTAATTTGTGATCCAAGTGTCGCATACCCATGCAATTATATTTAGTATCCCAGATATAAAAGTGCAATTTCCAATAGAAAACTATTCAGTTCTGCAAAGCATTGTACTAACGAGTAAAATTACAAATACATGTTTTTTTTATGCATGTTTTTTTTTTCAGGAAAGTTACAATTTTTTGCAATTTTTTTTTCTATACTTAATATAACAAGGTTTTTAAGCATTCTGTACACATGCATGACTGAAGGTAACTCTTTATTAATTTTAATGCGCTTAAAGAGCACTTTTTATAGTGACTGCAACTTAAAGAAAAGTATTAAAACAGTTAATACATGTAGAAATAACTCATTATAATCATTTAGTTAATTATTAGCCCTGATTATGTTTTTTATTTTTATTAAAAATCTCATAATAATGGATAATCACATTACAATGAATATATCCTGAAAATTATATGTTAATATGAATCATTGCTTTAACTAAAAAATGAAATAGTATTTTCTTTTATTACTTTAGACAATCATTTCTAAAAAAAATTTCAAATATTTTTAAAGAATAATTACTAAGTAAATCAGACAGTCAGAGATGAAGAATGTTATTTTATTAGAAACATTTCAAATATCTTTAAATGCTCCATAATATTGTAAAACATATATATATATATATATATAAAGTATTTATATGCAATACATTGTAAAAATAAAATTCATTTTCATTCAGTAACTGTTCCACAGTAAAATAAAATATTCATTCGAATTTTAAGTGTAGGTAGGCAAACTTGATGTAAATATAGTGTTAAAAAAATTCATTTTCATGACAGGATAAATACCATATCAACTCTAATATTTTATGTACAAAAAGGGGGGGGGGGAAGGCGATGGAAAAAAATACACTTTCACCAAAAAATAATTATCTACATTTATCTAAAAATTTCATATTACCTAATAATCTATATACACAGGCTGCAAGAAACAAACGTTTTTGCAAGTTTAGCATCTACTTCAAAAAAATAAGATAACAACAAATCATCAAATTAAATTTGATCATTTCTAAAAATTGTTGCCTTTTGCGATGGTATCATTCCCCTTAAGAATATTTTATTTTAATTTAAAGAAAGAAATGACATCAATTTTTAACAGTAAATAATAATTATTAATAATTTAGAAATCAATAATTTGTGAAATGTAAAAATCAAAGAAAAATTTAATTTTTGTAAAAATTCCTTTTACAAATTATCATCAAATTGTTTTACTTCAGAATAAATATTTTCTCTTGACTTTGAATTATGAATTAAAATTATAAACAGACATTTTTTTATATTATATACACTTAACTGACTCTATTTGATAATAATAGTGAGTTCTTTTTAAGGAAACAATACAATTGTTATTCGATAGTCAAACAGTTTCAAATTTTTTAAAAGAAGTTGTATTGATCCTATATACTGTAAGCCATTCTTGCGCAAAAATATATAATTAATAACTACTAAATTAATTAAGAATTAAAATAACTATTAGCTGTGTACCAAGTGCTAGGATCCAACCTAAATAAATATACCAGCTAACACTATTTGAAGCAAACGAATACCTAATTAGATAAATAAATCAGAATAAAGCAAAAATTATATCAGAGTTGTTGAGAGTTTTTCCTAACAAATATATACACTAGAATAATGCATAAAATACAATGATATCGTATCTTTTAATTAGATAAATTAAAGCTAAAGAATGTCAACAACTTGCGTATTGGATTCTACCATGGTATTGAAAAGCACGTGCAATTGTTGCCCAATTTGTCACGTGATTACTCGCTTGGTGCCAGTCAGTCGCGAATTTCCCCCATACTATATAAAAGAAAAATTTCAAATTTATAATTAGTTACTCTGGCCAAGTTTTCTAGTTAGTCTGGATTTCAAAATTTATTATGTATGTGTTGACCATGAATCAGATAATATTTCTTTACTTAAATAAACTGGATTTTAATTGAAATTATATTTTTAATTGGAAAAGTTATTGGTTGTTTTCCAATAACTTTTTCAATTAAAAATAAAGGGAATAATCTATCTTTTTTTAAAAAAAAAAAATAAAATATGTACTCTAAAGTTTTATCATATTTTAGGTTTAATAGCTTATCTAATTATGTAAGTAATTCAATGTAAATTATTCATATTATATTTCTGTGCTGATTTTAAAAAACAAACATAACACCAATTCCTTTAAAATATTTCTGGAATTGCTTCTGATAATTCTGACTTACTATTTAAGATTCACATGAATAGATAATTAATAGAAATATTTATTAATTTGTGAAATGTGTAGATTAAAATTTGAAAGATTGAATATATTTACATATTTTTCTTGTTTTCAATCCACGTGGCAATCCGCAATGATTACGCTTCAGTTTTAAGGTTTCTTTTTTGGTGACCTCAGCAAATTGTTTTTGCCAAGTCTGCTGTCTTATGCAAACATTTTGAGTTAAAAAGTTATCTGAACCACAAATATGCCAAAAAGGAAGCCAAATTATGAAGAAACAATTCTCAAAATAAACATAACAGTTTGATAATTGTTGTAAAATTCTCTCAATAGTATGATTATATTTCAATTCTTTTTGAATTTCTGTATATAAATTAATATAATACATCAATTGATTGATAAAATATTGCTTAGTTTTATTTTAATCTAATACAAGTTAAAGGAGAAATTTATTACAGTTATAACATATTTTTGAAAATTAAACTTGTTATTGATAAATCCAGGCATTTGTAAAATAGTCAAGTACAATTTACTGATAACTAAAAGCAATATCCCCTTGGTGGCTAACAATCTTAAAAAACTGTAAAGCTCACTGATTATGTAAGTTGTAAGTATTTCATTTAGAGACAACATATCCTATTAGTGCAAAAGCTATGAAAAAATATGTGAGCAAAAATTTATTTCAACAAAAACAAATCTCAATATTGAAATAATTCAAAATATTTAAAAAAAATTTATCTCATAATGATTGGAGGAATAAAAAAGCTATGTAAAGTACTTGAAAATATAATTATTTTAATACTTTGGTCAGTCATATTATTTAAATTTTAATAACTCATCAAGCACAATTTCATCTGTCAAACTATCTTATTGTTTTGCATTCAATTTGATATGGAAACTCATTAGTAATGTGTTTTGTTTGTTTGGTATGCAAGATTACCAGATTGTGTATGATGTCTTCAGCATATGCAACACTTGAAAAAATTGCTAGTATTTGTATTATTTTACACATAAAAAGTTATGCAGTAAAATATAGGAAAGAAGTAAAAATTTTAAAACCATAAAATGAAATATTGAATCACTAAAACTGATAGCATGGATGTCTCTTCCCCCTTTGTTATACAACTGGATTTCTATATCTTACTACCATTAATACATCAGAACATATATATTTTGGAATATTCTTTAGCAAGGCATAGCTATTTTCCAAAAGAAGTTACTATTGTTTCTTTCAAACTTTTGTAAATTAGATGTTGATTTAATTTTTACTTTCTATTGTGAAACCATGAAGAACTATGTTAATATATATTTATAATTAAATATTCTAGCAGTAAATATAAGTTAATTTCTAGGCCGTGTGTATTTGGTCTTCATAGTTACATTGCTGAGATCTCTGTAATAAAGGTGCATAGTTTATTTTAACTGTGGAAAGAGCAGAGCATAAATGCTTGTCACATAACAAGACATAGTGATGGCTTAAAACTTTAAAAAATGTATAATCTAGGTATTAATTGGTTGTTCTATGCTCTATTATTTTGAGTAATCTTTGAAATCAATTTTCACTATGTGGTTATTATTAGCATTAACTTTTGCTATTTAATTAAAAAGTTAAAATTTTTTTTTTTTAACTGAATGAAATTATTTATTTTGTAAAAGGAAAATAAATTTATTTTTAAAAGTAATTCTATTTAATTTTTTTAGAATATTCATTCATTTTTAAGATTATAAATGAATGTACAATAAATTAGGTTAAAATATACTATTTACAATATTAGAATTTCAAACATGAATTTTGTTCCATTTTTTAAGATAAATTTTATTTTGAAACTTAACATTTACAAAAATTTGGGTAAATTATGCTTTAAGAAAAAGTAATTTAGAAAATTGTGTTGTAGCGCTGAATTAAGTAACCAAGAAAATCTGCCTTAAGAATTTGTGAAATGTGAAGGAAATTTTATTTAACCTACAAATTATCAGAAAATATTTCTTAGTTTATGAAATATATCAACCGTCCTGTACCAAGTGAAAAAAACAGAGATAAACAACAAAGAATATAGGGGGTAGCTTTATACCTAAAGATCAAACAAACTAGGCAGTTTCATAAAAAATTTTTTTAGAAAAACATTTAAAAAAATAATAATTTGCTTATTGCTGTTGTCTTTTTTATTTTAAAATATTCTTTACTGATTTACAACTGATGCATTCTATTTAATGTGCTATTTATTACGATAATTGATTATATTCCTTCTATGAAACCATTATTTGTATAAAGAGAATAAAATTTTTAATTTGCAAACATATGCATACATTAAATCTGCTCAGGTTTAAGAAAATTAAGTAACAAAAGATATTCACTTTCTTTTTTAATACTTTATAAAAAATAAGTTTAAAAATGATTTATATTATTTTTTCAGCAAACTGAAAGGAACATTATATAATGATTTCTTTTTTTAAAAAAAGGTTCCATTTATGACAGTTGTGGATGTTACTCCACAAGACAAAGAAGAAATACATTTCATGTCTCAGGATCTTGCTAGAAAGCTCATGTAAGTGAATAAGAAATGGTTTGATTTCACATTTCTAAAAATGTCTTTCAGTAAAATGAATGAATTTTATAAGTAATATATATTAGCAATTAATAATATGTGCACAAATAATTAATATGTTTTGTTTTACTAATTTTTTTGAAAATAATCTTTTTACAAAGATTTTATTTTATTAACTATGTAAACCATTTTATAAACTCATGCATTAAGTTATCGTTTTTTTTTTTAATGAATACCATTTTTTTTAGCATTACTACAATGATGACATTTTTCTACTATTTTTTTTTGGTCTAAATATAGTTATATTAGCATATTTGCTTACATATTAAAACCTTTTTATGCTATTCTAATGCAGATTAACTGGGTTTTATTTTGTATTAAACCTTGGTAATCTATAATGAAAGAAATAACGTACAACTGAGCTCAAACTTAAATTGCTTTACTTAAATAACTTTAGTTTACATGTACCAATGCAAATAAAACAATCATTTTGATTAATCCCCCCTCCCCCCATGGGTGGATAGTTTTATTTTATTTATCTTCAGAGATCTTAATTTGTGTATACATACACACATTTGTGTAATGATGTTGTAAAATTTTTTTCTTTTAATTAATTTACTAGTTACAATTTCATTAAATTTTATTCTTGTTAAAATGTTTATTATTTTCAATAGTATTTTATACTTAATTTTTATAAATTTATGTAATTTGCATGTAGTGTTCCAAGAACTGACAAACAAGTCAAAGGATTAATAAATGAAGAAAAGTATGAACAGCTTAAAAAAGCAGCCTTTGTAGGCCTTAAAAAAGAGGAAGAAGCTGTAAAAGAAGCAAAGCGAAAAATGAGGGAACAGCTTCAGGTTCACTAAGATTTTTACATACTTTTGCAAAAAATAATTTGTTAATTGACTGCAAGTAGGGAAGTGTAAGTGAGGCGATGGAAATATGTACAGTTATCTCTTGTATTTAACAGTCTTTTGTTGTTATGTATGTTATATGATATTGAATTTTTTTGCCATTATTTATACGTAAGAGTTTTTTTAAAATTATTTTTTTATTTCAGTGTCTTTACTAAATTCTTGATTGCAAGATAATTATGTGTACAAGGAAATCTTAAAATAAATTTAAAATCTTTGATACCCAGACAAAAAATGAGGCAATCCAAATTTTTTTAGTACAATGTGAAAATAACTGTAAAGCTTAAATACCAACATCATTACCAATTTGAAAAAAAAAAGAAATTTGAATTTTTCTCATTTTTTATTGAGGAAATATGCTGTTTTAAATATTATTATCCCACATTTTTTTAAAAAAAATTAGAACATCCTTTTTTTGATTGAAAATTTGTTTTCATATGCATTTATTGCTGTTTTTCAACATTTTTGTTAAGAACTGAGAATTAAAATGAATAACAGTTTTTCAAAATAAAAAGTAAGTCATATTCCACACTTATGTAAAGTTTAAAGTAAATTTTTGATTCCAAAGCTTATTTTTAATCCTTTAATTCTTGGATTTGAGTATCTAAGAATCATTTTTAAATTTGATACTATGCAATTTCCATAATATATATGCATTGAATCTGAAATAAAATAGTAATTGTTAAATATTTGAAGGAAGTAAGGAAGTATATGAGGAAGTAAATGTGAAAGAAAAATATTCTCAATTATTTAAATTCTTGTAGATTCAAATCCTACTTACTTTTTTAAATCAACTTTTGAAGAAAATTTGATTTATTTTAGAAATGAATGTCATTTTGTAAGAAAACTATAAATTATTTAAAATTTGCAGTTATGAGTATTTGACAAATACTATATGTTTTAAAATAAAAAGTTTTTTTTAAGAAAGTATTGTATGGAAACATCTTGTCAACTATATTTTTCTTTCTAGAAAGAACAAGAAGCTAGAAAAGCAGAATTTGAAAAATGGGATTTAGTCAGAGTAAAAAATGAACAGTTGAATGAATTGGAGGAAGAAGCAAAACAAAAAATGGAGCATATGCGACAGAAAGCTGACGAAATTATAAAAGAACAGAATGAAGAAATTAAAGAAATTAACAAGGTATATAATTTAATGCTAAGTAAGAGTATGGAATAAATGTTTTCATCTTCATTCATGTTTAGAGTCATAAAGTAGAGTTTTTATGTGCTATGTTGTCTCATTTCATATTTTTCAATGTATTTAAGAATAGTTTTACTTTGTAGTGTATTAGACATTAAAAATTAAACTTAATGTGGTAATTCCAGGGTTGGGTTCAATGAAGTCTCATTTAGTGCAATAATGGTTTATTGTGTTTAGTCAGGAAACACAAAAACAACACATATCATTGACAAAAATAATGGCCAAAGAACATGGATGGATTTTCATAGCGGCCTTATTCTTTTATCACCTGGCCTTTTCTGAAAATGTATGGTTGTTAGAGAGCGCTTCTGCTTCTTGGTTCAGTCAGATACAGTTATTATGACAAGAACGGTTACAACTTTGTGTATTCTATTTTATTAATTTATCAATCAGGTAGAGCATACATCTAAATTTACTAGAAAATTGTAAATATTTTTTATATGAATATATTTGTTCGTTATAAAAAATATTTTACTATAATTTTTCTTAGGTTTTCTACTAAGAATATTAATTGTTTGATTAATCCATGTTTATATATCACTTTTTGAAATAAAAGGAAACCAAATATTAGATTTTATGGTTTTCAACTTGAGATTGATAAAATCACATTATCATTATATCTTTCAAAAATGATCTATTATATATAAAATTGCCGATTAAAAATTTATTATATTTAGCAAATTGAGAAGAAATAGACAAAGTTTCCAAAGGAAATAACAAGATTAAACTAATAAGTTAGAATTTTTGCTACAAATATTTTTTTCACTTTTTTTCAGTTGAAATATACAAATATTAATTGAGTCACCCTTTCCCCTGTATTTTAGAGATTTGTTCTCTAGAGAATTGTTTAGGTTTGTCACATAGAATTCAGAATGAGGCTTAACTAAGAGACTCAAAACTTTGCAAATTTACCATTATACTACTTCAAGCAACGTTTTATAGAATAGTGAAACAGATTTCAAATGCAACAGCATGGAATTAAATAAGGGAGGGGGATGAAAGAAATGCTGCTATAATGAAATGTCTCACTATTTTATATGAGTATGGTAATTCCATGCTTTTATCTTCCTTCCTCCCTTCCTCAGTGGCTCGACAGCCCAGGGTGGGCCTTGGTGGCCTTCTCAAGAAACCTTTTCCTAGGATGGCCTTCTTCTTGCTAGTGTTCTCCAGCTTTTATATTCATTATTGATTAAGAAGAAATTGATACTTTTCCATTTTGGCGGCACCAATTTCGCCAAGCAGTGAAAGTGCACAATATACACATAAAAAAAGATGTTAATAAATGTTAAAAAAGAAAAAATGGTACTGATAAGAAAGGGCCATGACTTGTTTTGAAAATGTGGTGTAAAAGGTTATCAGCAGGAATATTCTGTTTGGAGTCAGTTGTATTATTTTTGCCGACTTATCGCCTATGCTTGGAAAATGGAAAAGTACCAAAAGATTACATAAAATTATAAGATAATCACCATCGTACCTCTCAGGAAACCGAGAAAATCCACATTCGCTATCTCCCACATCGAAGACCACCAGATATGGTATTGAGGAATACCCATTTCAATAAAATTATAGGAAACATTTCAACATATTAAGATAAAAAACTTCATTGAAAAATAATTGCTAGCATTTTTTAAAGTTTTTGCAACTCATTTAATTAATATTTAGATAGAGTTTTTAATTCTTGCAGCTAATTTTATCTGCCAAAGTACAAGCCATTCGAGATGCTCAGGTGGACGAAAAAAAGCACATAAAGAAAGAACACATTGAAGCAGAAAAGAGTCTAGATGAAATGATGGAACAAGAAAGACGAAAGGGAGTTTTGAAAGAAAGGGAAATATTAGAAAAACGCAAAGAAGCCTCTTACCGGTATGCAGAATGCTTAGAATCCATAAATAAACCTACATTTAGTATTCACTTTTTCATTTACAGATTCATTATGGTTAACATTACTCTTTTATTCAGTATTTCATTGTTTATAATAATTAATTATAAAACATTATGAATAACAACAAAAAAAAAAGTTTTCCATAATCTTTTGTTGTACTCACGCTTGATAATTTCTGTAAATCAAGTGAATTTATAGAATTGATAAATGAATAAAAGAGAAATTGATAGGGAAAAAAATTGATTTGTATGCTTCCTTATAATACTTGTGGGGATTTCTTACCATATCAGGATTCCTGGTATAAGGAAGTAAAAACCTTGTAATGTGAAATTATTGCAATAACACATTTTTCTGGAAAAAAAATATTTTTTTTTGTTCAATTACAATACTACTAAAGTTACAATTTGTCTTTTGATTAAACTAGAAACCATCATAAGTGTTATTTGTTTTATTATAATTTCTTTTAACTGTGCTTCTAATGATCTGCCTTATAGAAAATATAATTCCTGTATTGACTTGAATCTATATAAGCTGCACCTCAAATTCTCAAAATATTTTTGTGAAAAAATGTTGTCATCGATTCTAAGCCGCATCCACAATTCTCTACTCGTTTTTGAGGAAAAATAAAAAATTGTGCAAAAGGTTCATTAATATCCGATACTTAAAAAATTTTTAATGAGAAACAGGAAGTACTAAAAATTTTCAAATACATTTATGAACCTATAATAACTCTAACCATCAGTATCATGTTTCGAAAATGATTCGCCACTCCCATTGTCACTGTTGACTTTGGAAACGGGGCTGGTGTCGTCATTTTCCCACATGGTGTTGTCTTCCATGCCATCTAATGCATTTGTTATGCAGCATTTTTTTTAAAAATAATGTATTACAGAAAAATGTATGTGAGAATTATTGATGACTGTTGAACATTTACAAGCAAAAATTCTACTATTTTGCTTACGCCATCGACGTATATGTGTTTCATCCGTGTCTAATTATTAATGGCCGCTGCTCTCTTTCCGTTTTTTTCCTGTAAATAAAATTGCCCCTCTTTTTTCGTAGTGAACTCTACTGCCGGTTAAGGCTTATTTCGCTCCCTGGGTGCAACCCTTCAAACTGGTGGATCGAAATTTATTACCAGAAAACCTGGTTATGTCCAGCTTATCCAGGCCCTTTCGTGCCCTTCCGGGTCCCTGGGCGCCCGCCTCAAGCGCCCAATGGATAAACCGGCACTGGGGAACTCATCTTGAGGCTATTACCGATATCTTTGATATTTAGGTAATTAAAAGAAAGAGGGTTTAATAAGCGTTAATTTCCTAAATACGAGTAGATAACGATGTTTAGGGTAGACTGAATACAGGAGTAAACTACGGAATGAGATAAATCATCAATGCAGGTGGCCAGAATGGACAGTTACATTTTTCTTTTTGAGAGGGAGTGGAAATTCAATTTTCCAATACAAAAAATGTTTTGCTTTCGATTCCTAAGCCGCACCCGATCTTCAGAAGCACTAAAATCTGAAAAATAGGGTGGCTTAGATTCGAGTAAATGCGTTATGTCTTATTAAACTAATGTGTAATTTGTTTTGATTTACGTATCATTATCTGGAAAATTACCAAGAAAAATGTCATCAATATATTATAAAATTTACTGCTATAAAAAGTGTTTAGAGTTAAAATTGATGTGCAAAATCTGAAGTAAAGGGAGGAGGGAATAAATTGGTGCTCAAAAGTCAAGAATGCTCGTGATATTTTTGTTAAAATAGTGTGTAGGTTCACTTAAAAGAGAGGATAAAAGAAAATTATATCTTTGATACATTATAATTCTTCTTTGGTTGTTAGGGACGCTGTGTAAAAATGTGTTTTAGTCTCTCTATATTTTTCTTGGTAGAAGTTTATTAAAATTCTTTAAATAAACATTCAGCCCTCAACATTGTTTTTTGAACAATATACATAAAAATAATAGCGCTACTTTTTCATTTTATTTAAAGTAAATGCTGTTCCTACCTGGGAATAGGATAATTTTTGAATGTTCATCTGTTCAATAAAATGTAAAAAAACTAAAAAAAAAAAAAAAAATTATAAGCTTTTTAATTCTCTCAGGACTGCTTCTCAACTTCAAGAACAAATGCAAGAAAATAAAGAACGAAAACTGTTGGATGAAGAAAGTAAGATCAAAGAAGGGGAAATGCTGTTAAAAAGGTTGAAAGAGGATCAAATGAGGGATTATCAAGAAATGCAAATGAAACACGTGAAAAAGAAAGCTGTTTTTGTAAGAAATTATTTTAGCATTCTGCATTTTTCAAGGATTGTAATTATATTGAATTGATTCTCTCTCTCTCTCTGTATATGTACATGCCGTTACCCGCCCACTTCCCTGGGTATTTCATGATATTATATGAATGTATACTGTTTATATATACTTAAATTATTGACATTTAAGTCCTAGCATTAGGCGTTTGATTGTATTGAAAAACATTCTTATAACTCTCACCTTTTAATTAAAAAAAAAGACAGAATTTCTAAAATTGAACTATCTTTCGCGCTTCCCCCAAACCCATTTTTAGTGGATCTCTACTCAATAAAATAAATATGCTTGCCGAATTTCGAGTCTAATAGTTCAAAAACGGAAATTTTTTTTGATCAATGTGCGCCTTAATCACCCTTAAAAGTTGAATTCCGTAAGACTCGTTCTTAGTAGATTTCAACTCAACAAAAGGAACATGCCTACCAAATTTCACAACTGTAGGTCTAGTAGTTCGAAAACGGGAATTTTATTTTATCTATACGCCCCAGTAACTTCCTGCTCCCCTATAGCAGTTGATTTTTGTAAAATCCGTTCTTAACGGATCTCTACTCAAAAGAAACATGCTTATCAAATTTTCAGTTTGTAGGTCTATTAGTTCAAAAACGGGGAAATTTATCTGCAACGCCATAAAAGGTACATTCCTGCCACACCATATTTGCTCCATGAAAGGTACTTTCCTGCCAAATTTCAAGTCTGTAGATCTATTAGTTTCTGAGATATCGTGATGATTGAGTGAGTTTCTTATACTAGCCGTTCCCCGCCTGCTTCGCTGGGTATTTCAAGATGTTGTACGAATATATACTGTTTACCTGTTCGAATGTAATGAAAAACATTCTTATAGATCTCACCTCTTGATTTTAAAAGATCAGAACTTAAATTTCTAAAATTGAAGTAGAATTATCTTTTATGTTTCCGCAACCCCCTCCCCCAGAGTGGATTTCTGCAAACCCATTTTTAGTGGACCTGTACTCTTCAGAATAAACATACATGCCAAATTTAAAGATTTAAAGTCAGTATCTAATAGTTGAAAAGCGGAAATTTTTTATCGATAAGCTCCCCCCCCCTCCCCGTAACCCCCTTTGAGAAAAGATTTCCTTTTAACCCGTTTTTAGCCGATTTCAATTCAACAACTATAAAAAAACATGTACCATGTACAACCATGTATGTACATGTATTTTATTAGAGCAGGTCTTGTAGTTCGAAAACAGGATTTATTTTTCTATACGTCCCAGTAACTCCTCGCTCCCCCCATAGAAGTCGATTTTCGTAAAATCAGTTCTTAACGGATCTCTATTCATCAAAAGAAAAGTGCTGACTAGATTTCAAGTTTGTGAATCCAACAGTTCAAAAACAAAAATTGTTTTGTCTATAATACCCCTCCTTAGGCATTCACAATTCTCCTTGTGGGTTAATTTCCTTGAAAGGAACGTGCCTACCTAATTTCATGCATGTAAGTCTAATAGTTAAAAATGGGAATATTTATCTATAATGCCCCTTAAGCTTTCGCAACGCCTCTTGGGGGTTGATTTTCACAAAATCAGTTTTTAGGGAATCTTTACTTCATGAGAAGAACAGGATAATAATTTAAAGAGAGGAATTTTAAATATATATATTGTTACGAATTTCCTGCGATGTGCTTAGAGTAAATTTAATAAGCAGAATCCTTTTTTAAAAAAATAAATAAAGCTATTTATTTAACGAAGACTACAAGAATAACACTGCGCATTCAATAGCTCAGTCACCAGCCTACAGCTTGCTTGCTGTCTAAGGCTCCAATACAACTCCTAATCTTTCGTGCTTGTTTTTATATGCTCTCTGCCGGAAGTGACGTCACTAACAGGAAGTTATGTCATATTAGAAAAATCCAGAACCTTGGAGAGAATTCAAGAAATCAGGATCCCTCTAGAAAATTCTCTCTGTCGCCAAGGTTTCCAACTTCCGTCGCCAAACTTGGCGAAATGTCGCCAAATTTGGCGACAAAAATTAGTTGCCTAAAACATCGCCAATGAGCCAATATCTCGCCAATTTGGCGACTTGCTATTGAAATACAATGGGATACATATAACATTCATTATCATAAGACAAATTACACCAATTTACAGAATTCGTAACATTGCCCCCCTCTCAAGGACTGCACGTCCCGGGCAGTACAATCCTTGAATAGGTAAAAATTATTTACAAGTATATACAATGGTCGACAGTACACAGTTACATACAAGCATATAAGTGGCTCTTTCGATCAGCTAGTTTCGTCCCTAGAGTTACAAAAATAAGGGGCCAGCCGATCACAATGCACTACCCTAGGCCTTGAGTTCTTAGATTTTTGGATACGAATCACAACGTCATTTAGTCTTTTTAGGACTGTATATGGACCGTCCCGATTTGTCTGTAACTTTGGAGAAAGTCCTTTTCGTCGAATCGGGTTCCAAAACCCAACCTTGTCACCTTCGTGAAATTCATGTCCTGTAGCTCTCGTGTCGTACCTGGTCTTCATCTTTTCCGTTGCGATGTCGATCCGATTACGGGCGAACTCGTGCACACTTTCTAAACGTTCCTGTAGTTCATGGACATATTCTTCAGGAGAAGAAGGCACATCAGGAGGGCGCCCAAACAGGAGATCACAGGGCAGACGGAGTTCACGACCGAAGAGCATCTGGGAGGGAGTGAATCCAGTGGTTTCATGGACGGCACTTCGATAGGCAAGCAGGAACATAGGAAGCTTCCGATCCCAGTCTTGTTGATTCATGGAAACGTGGATAGAGAGATGGTTTAAGATCGTTCTATTAAATCTCTCAACCATGCCGTCTGACTGGGGATGTAAGGGGGTAGTTTGTGTCTTATCAATCTTAAGAAGGACACAAAGTGCCTTGAATACAGCAGAAGTGAAATTTCTGCCTTGATCAGAGTGCATCTGAAGGGGCGTCCCATAGCGAGAAATCCAGTTCTGCAGTAATACTTCGGCAACTGTTGTAGCTTCTTGATCAGCGATCGGGTAAGCCTCGGGCCACTTGGTAAAATAATCCTTGACAACTAAGATGTATTTGTAGCCATCATTTGAACGTGGGAGAGGCCCTAAGATGTCCAACGCGATTCTTTCAAATGGTGCCCCTCCATTATAGCGCCGTAATTTTCCACGGCATCGTGTTTTGGGTCCTTTTCGGGCCCCACATGCATCGCAGGACTTGCACCATCTTTCTACGTCATCTCTTACTTTGCTCCAGAAAAACCGCTCCCGAACCTTTTGGATGGTCTTCAATATTCCAAAATGACCTCCGGTTGGACTACTGTGTAATTGTTCCAACACTTCCGGTATTCTTGATCGTGGGAGTACTAATTGCCATTTTGATGTTTTGCCATCCTCAGACTCCCATTTTCTGTATAATACACCATTACGAATATGGAGTGAATCCCAGAGAGCCCAATAGCGTTTGCTATCCGGACGATAGCTGGAGATATCTTGTCAACTGGGTCTAGTGCTAGATGATTCAAGAAGTTCCAAGATAGGTTTTATGTCGGGATCCGTAAGTTGAGCTTCTCTGACTTCTTCATCGCTCCAACGGTCTATTTGTGTCGATACCGAATCTTTTATTTGACGAATGACAGGTGTTATCATGTCATATTTCTTCTCGACTGTAGTGCAGTAAGAACAAGCATTCGAGCATGGTCTTCTTGATAAGGCGTCAGCATTACCATGAAGGGACCCCTTGCGATGTTTGATCTCGAAATCGTACTCTTCAAGTTTCTGAATCCATCTAGCTATCTGGCCTTCGGTGTTCTTAAAATTTAAAAGCCATGTCAGGGACGCATGATCCGTTCGGAGCAAAAACTTCCGACCGTAAAGATAACTATGAAAGTTCTCAACAGCTTTTACAATGACCAGTAATTTCTTTCAGGCTTTGAAAGACACTTGCTCCAGTATGCGATGACATGTTCTTGGCCGTTAATTTCTTGGGATAAAACTGCTCCGACACTTTCATGGCTTGCGTCCGTGTCAAGAATGAATTGCTTTTCGGGATCCGGATAAACTAGAATGGGAGATGATGTTAGAGCCGCCTTCAAGCTATTTAATGCTTCCTCGCATTCGTCTGTCCACAAGAACTTCTGTTTGTTTTCAGTCAGCCTGTGGAGAGGTCTCGCGATTGAAGAAAATCCTTTAACAAATCTTCTGTAATATGTGCACAGACCGAGAAAACTTCTAAGCTCATGCACATTTTTAGGGCGCCTCCAGTATTTTACAGCTGACACTTTCTGTGGATCAGTTCTAACACCATCAGCAGAAATTATGTGACCCAGATAATTCACCTCGTGACGGAATAAGTTGCATTTGGAGGGGTTTAGCTTCAATTTGGCCTCTTTCAATTTTTCAAATACTCTCCTTAGGTTGCTGAGGTGTTCCTCGAAACTTTTCCCTACAATGATGATGTCGTCTAAATAAACAAGGCAAGCTTCAGGAGTGAGTCCGTTCAACACTGTCTCCATGAGGCGTTCGAAGGTAGCTGGTGCAATACAGAGACCAAACGGCATGACCTTAAACTGCCAAAGTCCTTGTCCTCCTGTCGTGAATGCTGTCTTTTCACGGTCTTCAGGATGTATCTCTATTTGCCAATAACCGCTTTTCAAATCCAAGGTAGAGAACCACTTGTTTCCGCTAAGAATGTCTAACGTGTCATCGATTCGTGGAAGTGGATAACTGTCCTTTTTTGTGACATCATTGAGCCGTCGATAGTCTACACAAAATCTCGTAGATCCATCTTTCTTTCGGGCTAACACGATGGGAGAAGCCCAGGGACTCGACGAAGGCTCGATGACATCTCGTTCCTGCATGTCCCTTAGTAGATCTTTAACTTCTGTTGTCTTAGCAATTGGTAGTCTTCGGGGATTCTGTTTAATAGGAGAGTGATTCCCAGTTTCAATTCGATGTTGAGCCAATTTCGTTCTCCCGAGGTCACCAGATGTACAGGAAAACAGTTCCTCGTATTCGTCAATAAGCATCCATGCTACACCTTTCTGTTCCTCATTCAATTCAGTGGGCTTCAACAGATTCAGTTCGAGTTCTTTAGAAGGCTTTTTCGACATGATTTCGGGATGTTTCTGTATACAGGTGACTGGAGCACATGTTGCTAATACGTCGCCTTTCCTGATTGTTTTAGAATTACCAGTTAGATTAACAACTCTGACTGGTACAGTTTCCCTCGAAAGATCTACCAGTGCGGAAGCAACCAATACTCCTTTTGGAAAATTTTCAGAGTCCGGAAATTCAGTTAGACCATGTCGAAAGTTTTGACTTTTCTCAGCGGCCCTCTTACAAGCATCTCAATTCGAGCTGGAATAGTAATAACACTTTTACAAGTTATTCGATGACACGGTTCTCTTTCAACAGCTCCTAACTGGAATAACGCTACATCTTCCGAATTTGAGCGTAGCACATTATTCTCAAAGTCAATTACAAAATTATGTTTTGTTAAGAAGTCCAAACCGAGTATAAAAATGTCGGTGATTTCGGCTACAAACACGGTATGGCCATATAACACATTTCCAAACTTAATTGTTATATGCATCTTGCCAATAATGGGGATTTTATCCCCTTTCACGGTCTGAAGGGTAACGCAGGGCGGTGTCCGAAGAATTTTTACGCCAAGTTGTTGTGCTAAATCTTGGCGCAAAATGGTGACATTGGCCCCTGTGTCAACGACCATTCGACACGGAAATCCATTTACATTCGCTTCAATAAACAGTCCATTCTCGCTGCTTGATGAAATTTGTAACACTTCCAAAATGGGGCTTTTCATTCTCTGGCAACCTCCGCCCCGCGAGACCGCCACTACCTCGTTTTACTGAGTATTATTCCTCGACGGGCTCCTAGGCCGTTGATCTTGGCGAGCCTGGCATTGCCTTTGGAGATGGCCTTCTGCTCCACATTTACAGCAACGGGCGTTGTTTCTTTTAAATTTGCCTGTCTCCTCTCCAGACCTCTGCTTCATCCCCCGGAACTCCTCTAACAGTTGTGTCATAACTTTAAGTAAAGGATCCTCATCTCGTTTCACCTCCGCACCTCTGATAAAGTGACGATCCCTTCTCGATGCTTGTTGTGCCGCTTCAAACTTGATCGCGTAGACTAAAGCGGACTTCAGATCCTTAGTTTCCGCCATTCGTAGTGCCTTTTGTATTTCTACGTCTCTGACGCCATCGACGAAATACTGCACAGCTAAAGTCTCTCTTACTTCAGTAGGACAATCGGAGAAGGCGAGGTGGGACAGCTTTTCAATGTCCGTTGCGAGCTCTTGAAGGGTTTCGTTGGGTTTTTGTTGGCGAGTCTTTAACTGAAGTCGGCTATAATCCTTCAGGCATTTCTCGCCAAAACGCAACTCTAGGGCACTTGAAAGAGCATCAAAATTTAACTGTTCATTATCGGGAATGGTCCTCAGTATATCTGCAGCTTCGGCTCGGAGAGAAGAAGCCAATTGGTGAGCTTTGGTAATTGGATCCCAGCCATTAGCTTCTGCGACAATGGCGAACTGCGTCTTATACACCTGCCAAGATGTTTGTCCGTCATACGGCAGTAATTTCATACAGGGTCTGTTGACAACAGGCATATATCGAGCATTTTGAGATTGATTTGCAGCAGCCAATCCAAATTCTTGAGGAGTTTCATAGGACTCCCTTGATTCTTCAGTAACTTGAACTTCCATTTCTTGCTTCAATTTCTGAAATTTCTTTTCTATTTCTTCTAATCTTCCTTCAAATTCCTCTACTTTAGCATTGGCTACCTTCACGGCGTTATTAATTTCCTTCATCTCAGATTTCATTTCTGCTTGTCCTGCTTTCATTTCGACTTGTCCTGCTTTCATTTCTGTTTTCATTTAAACTTGTCCAGCTTTCATTTCTGTCATGAATGACAAAAGTTGCGTTAATTTGTCTTCCAATGCGGATTCTTCCTTCTGCTTTTCTTACTCTGCTCATTCGTTTCACCAACGTTGTCGGATATACCACCACAACTTTGCTCTCTTTCAAGAGCTTCTCGAAGACGTTCGATCAAGTCATCTTTCAGTCCTGATGTGGGCAAATTCCTCGCCGACAGTTCGTCTTTCAATGCGGCCACAGTGAGTTTCGACAGAGATTCTCGATGAAGATCAGCCATTTTCCTTTATCTTCACTATTCGACCCCACTTCTGACACCAATTTGTTACGAATTTCCTGCGATGTGCTTAGAGTAAATTCAATAAGCAGAATCCTTTTTTAAAAAAATAAATAAAGCTATTTATTTAACGAAGACTACAAGAATAACACTGCGCATTCAATAGCTCAGTCACCAGCCTACAGCTTGCTTGCTGTCTAAGGCTCCAATACAACTCCTAATCTTTCGTGCTTGTTTTTATATGCTCTCTGCCGGAAGTGACGTCACTAACAGGAAGTTATGTCATATTAGAAAAATCCAGAACCTTGGAGAGAATTCAAGAAATCAGGATCCCTCTAGAAAATTCTCTCTGTCGCCAAGGTTTCCAACTTCCGTCGCCAAACTTGGCGAAATGTCGCCAAATTTGGCGACAAAAATTAGTTGCCTAAAACATCGCCAATGAGCCAATATCTCGCCAATTTGGCGACTTGCTATTGAAATACAATGGGATACATATAACATTCATTATCATAAGACAAATTACACCAATTTACAGAATTCGTAACAATATATATATATATTTATTTATATTCCTGCAAGAATGTATATTATATATATATATACATTCTTGCAGGAAAACACGTTATTTGCACGGGGGAATTGAAAAGTATAACAATTAAAGGCTTTAGCACACGTTTACGTATTTGGAGCAATTTTCTTTTCAAACTCTTTTGAGCAATTTCTACCCAGTTGCCATAGCAACGGCTTCGAACAACATTTTCCAGTGAGTTGAAAGAATTGCTTGAAATTCTAGCCAATGTGGTTCTTCGTTTCCCTACGTCATAAACAAAATGGCGTTAAAGATGGTAGCTTCGGCTTCGTCAAATGCATCAGAAATGGCGTATGGTGCATAATATTTTAAACAGAATGACACTCCAATTCTGTTAAAGACCGTCAAAAGAAACGCGCTAGTGGAATAAAGGAAATAACATTAGATGCTCGTTTTCTAAAGTAGAAAAATCGGCGAGTAATTTTTCAATGTGAAGATTGGGCACGGCTGACGTCAGAGTGTATCGTTTTGAGTTCGGCGACCCTTCACCCTCGCAACTGCTTGAAAAATTTCCCGAAACAGCTGTTCGAGACATGCGTGTGCGATAAGTCCTTAAGATGGCCTTATTACAAACAAACAATTTTTTAATGAGGTTATTTACGTGTGATAAACAATTTTTAATGAGTAATGAGTTTTCTAATGAGGTTAAATTTTTATATAATATTTTTAAAAATTTTAAGTGAACTGCAAATTAGATTCCCAGGAAAGAATGATTTAGTAAGTAAAACAACTAAGTCAATTGTAATATAGCTGAATGACCCGTTATATACCGAGGTTATTTGAAAAAAGAGATATAATAAAGATAAAACAAGAAAATTTAAGAGGGAATTCAAAAATTGGTTTTTATATTTAGTAAGAAAAAAAGCATGAAGTTAAGAAAAAATATCAATTTGAATAAATATTTAAAATATTTCATTTGGTATGCAGATGTCTAGATTTTCTGGATTACCAATATGGGAACATCTTTGATCTACAGTTATGAGTAATTCGTTACGCTGTTCACTTTTTTTTCCGCCTCGGAATTTCAATAAAAAAAAATCGATTCATCTAAAGTAAATAGATATCCGAATCGAGATGTTCTTTCTAAAATGAAAAATGTTAGGAAAAATGACTAGCTATCTGTTCCATAATAAATAGAAAAATATCTGTTCTTTAGGAAGAATTTACTAGGGATAATGAAGAAATACAGAAAAGGAAGAAAGCTGCAAGAGAGATTTCTGAAAAAGAAGATAAAATCATTGCTGAATACCAGAGACTGAAAGCAGTAAGTGGTTGCTTTTTTTTATTAGCTTAGATTTTTAATTCCAGTTTATCCAGTGAGTAAAGTTAAGTTATTAAGAAAATCGTTTGGATTATCAAGTTAATATTTATATAATTGGACACTCAGAATCTTAACAAAATATTATATATACAGTCGAACCTCTTTTTAACGAAATCGCTGAATCCCGTAAAAAAAGTTCGCTGTATGGAAAATTCATTAAATAGAGATACATTTTTAAAAATATTTTAAAGACATGATGAAACGAATTTTAAATTCATGAAAACTATATATCAGTGGTTGCCAAATTGGTCTATATAGACCCCCAAGGGTCTATGACGACCTGGAAGGTGAAACGGCAGCAAGAAAACAATTTGGGGGTCCATGAGGTGTAAATGGGGGTCTACGACAGTAGTTCTCATTAAACCAGATCGGGATTTTAATTTCAAAGAAAAATTTAACCAAATGGAAACCAGGTTTTAATTACCACAGAAGGCAATGAATTCCTATTGTCACATTGAAAAAAAAAAGGTCATATTACAAGAGGTACTGATCGGAATAGGAAGTAACGGATCTAAAGTAAAGTTTAGAAATGGATGTCAGCAATTTTAGGTTTAGAAACATACCTGTTACTTATCTCGAAGTTAGAGTATTGGAGAAAGTGTTTAATTGCTTTTCCTAGTGAGAAGGAGTTTCAGCGCGGCTGTCGGCTGGACACTACTAACCAAGAAAATTTAGGGTTAAACCTGACAAGAATGATAACAAATGCTGAAAATTTGTTTTGAAGCACCAGATTCATCCCTATCATTATAAACATTTGATTTTTAATCAGATATTTTATGTATCACTTAAATTTTAAATTAATTAATATGTGTTTCTTAAGTTTCACTGTTTCCTAACTTCACTACAGTTAGATACTTTAAAAGATTTAAATTTCTAAATAGCTCTGTACCAGCTGTCATAAATACATTTATGTTGATAAATTTGCAAAATTTCAATATTACGTAAGCAGGGCTCTACCCCAAACCGAAAAACATGGCAAGGGGTTTATGAGACAAAAAAGTTTGGGAACCTCTGCTATATATTATTTAACAAAAGGTTTTATTCACACTTTTTTTGAAAATTAATATCTATTCATTTTATACATCTTACCCATAAAAAAAAAAGGTATGGGCAAGGAAAACAAGGGGGAAAAACATTGTGCACACACTGTATTTTTAACTTTAAAAAATAATTTTATATTAAAATTAATGAATTTTTTAACGATTTCTTTTAATTTTAAGCCTACGAGTGATTGTAAACATACATTATTTTATAAACAGTAGTTTTAAGCATACACTACCAAATGCGTTCTTAAATTTAATTATTGACAAAATCTATTAGTGTTATTTGAGTTTTTTTGTTTGAAAAAGTATGGCCATTTCATTGTTCTAGGTGAGTTAGGCATCTAGTAAAACCAATTCAAGGTCATTCATCAGCATAAAATGTGCTAAAAGAGAGAATAATTTGAAAAATATCCTGGAATATTTTAAAAATAGGGAGAAAAAGAATCGGATCCCAAGAGAAGAAGTTCGTTAAATAGAAAATGCACTTCGCTACTTGGCGAAAATAGTAAAATGTTCTTGGTTCCAGGAAAAAGTTCGGAAAATAGAAAATTTCTTAAAATAGAAGTTCGTTACATGGAGGTTCGACTGTATACATATATATATACATGCATGTGTGTGTTAATAACTTAATTTTTACTTAAAACTTTTCTCTAAATCAATATTCCGAATACCCTATTTCGAGACGAGTGTCATTTCATCTCACATGAAAGGATTTAAACCTATACTTTGACAGATTTTTTTGGGACTCTTTGTTAAAAGGGTCAGACCTTGAATTTGTGACTGATTTATTCGCGAATCCTGGAAAAAGAATATCTTAATTATCACTTACGTAGTGAGCGGTTGAAATTTTTCCCTAAAACATTTACGAAATTTTTAAAAATAATCTATATTTTTCTCTTCATTTGAACACGTGACAATGTTTTTTCCCCGTTATATTTTTCCCGATTTAAATGTGTAATTGGGATAAATCTCTCCCTGGATTATTTGATGCTCGGGCAGAGAGGATGCTGAATTCTCTGTTCTGGTCTTGAAATTACCTAAATAAACGATGATTTAATTAATATCCAGAACTTTTAATTATCACACCTACAACCACAAAAGGTATACCTTTTTACTTTACATACACAGTCGGACCCCGATTGAAGGAATTCATCAGGACCGAACATTGTGATCGTTAATTCGAGATTATTCGTTATATCGAGGTTCAAATAAAATGCAAATTTTTTGCGTTTACCTTTTGGAAACTATAAGCAACTTACACAAAGAACATCCACTATTAGAAATTGCACACATTTTAGTCAACAACTAAAAATACTATTAATGAATTATTATGTCTCAGTTATTGAAAGAATCTCGTAATTGGATTTTGTTCAGATTATGTGAATTCATGTGCATTTGCTATGTCCAATGTGATGCTCTTGAATTGTGCAAAACAAATCAAATACAGATACTAAATTACTAATAGAAGCACTAATATATTTTTTAATTTTTTAAAAACCAGTGTTAAATATTTAACTTAATCTTTTCAGCTTGCGAATTTAGATATTTGATAATCTTGTGAAGTAGTATTGAGAATTTCAATTCTATTTTATTAAAATGGAAAATTAAAAAAATGATTAGTATTTAGTGTTCTAAAATTTTCATGAAAGATTGTGTCAAATTGATATATTGCAATAATATTTTTGTGTTGGTATTACTGAAATATTTCATTTTTTCATATTGTGTTAAATTTGTTATCAAACTAAATATTATATTAACTCATTCATTGCTTTATCAAAAATTGGAATTCACCAGTAAAGTTTGTCTTTAATTATAGCCACAAATTTTATTCCTGCCACCTTCACATTTAAAAACTACTTCAGATATTTATAACTGTTATCAATTTTTATCTTATTGTTTCATAATGATATTTTCTGCAATTATTTTGTCAAAGTATATGCCTATTATAATATTAGTTTTTCTTTATTGGCCTCTTCTGCATTTTTTAAAACCTAAATTTTATACTTGATAATTAATTGAAATCAAATTTTCTTAAATTCTTTCTCACTCTAAAAATAATTCCTATGATTATTTTCCTTTCTATATATGTAAAAAGTAATATTTTGATAAATTACATTAATATTTAATTAAAGCCAATTTCAGGAAATTTATTTTTCTATCTTACGTTTCACTTGGAATTGCTTTCAGGCTCAAGAAGTAGCAAAAGAAACTGCTGAGAAAGAAGCAAAACGCCAAAGGGAGATGGAGTTAGCAAAACTTGGTGAAATACAAGAGAGAGCTTCCAGTCTATATGCAGAGCAAGTTAGCCATTTAAAATTTTGTATTGCATATTTCTGCATCAAAATGTGAAATGAGATAAGAGTGAACATAGTAGATGTATACAAGTGAAATGTACAATTTTATTAATAGTGTTACAAACTTCTGGATTCGCTTAGGTGAATAAAAACAGTTGTTGTCTGATTGACAGCATACCATATAAATATACTATAAAATAACAAGGCTATTCATAGTGCAACTCATAATGTATTAGCAATTAGATTGAGGTAAACCTACAAGAGTAATTTGCTGTTTAATAGTCCAGAACTCAAATTGGATTGATTTATTCTAAACTTATTATTTGTGTGCTTACTAGAAGCTGAAATTTATTCCATGGACGTCTTTTATTCTTATAATCACTCAAATGATCAAAAAGATCTCCAGATGAATGATTATACTCGAAAATATACAAAAAATAATTACATATTAAGTTTAACCAGCATCGATTATACATTATATAATTCTTTTTTCCCACTGAAAAACAACAACAACCATATTTAGAATAGTTACATAATATGCGGACTAAAGCCACAAAACTTTAACAGACGATTATATATCAGCAAATAAATTAAGTAATCAGATAAATTAGAGTTTCTGGAATTACATATTGAATTAAAGCAGACGATAATATTATGAAAGAGAATTTTTTCAATCTAAAAATATCTATAACTACTGAATAAGTTAAATCGTCAATTAAAAATTAGTTCAAAATAAAAAAAAAGAAATTTAAAAAGAACTAAATATTTTACAATATACTGAACAATTTTATTTTATGTGTATCTTTAATTGATTACTAAATTTCCAGTGAGTCTTGAAAATTTGAGAAATTTTTATGCATAATAGAATCTATAATGGTCGCTAATTGGTTCAACAGTAAAATAATTGTAATCTTGGCAATTGTCAAATTTGAAACAAAAATTAATTGCTAAGATACAACTAGTTTGAGGAATAATAGCCTTTGTTGCTCCATATCCCACAAAACCTGTAACCTGTATCTACTAACTTGGTATTGTGCTAACACAAACATTTTCGTATAATAACATACACATGATATTCATCTCATCAATATGCTGTATCTTAATGAAGGTTTCTTCCTGTTCAGAGCTTTATATTTTTGAGCATGCTAGATATTTACACTAATTTAAGCAAAAATAATTACGAAATTTATGACAATAATTAAAATTTTTATATATGTTAATTTCATTAATATTTAAAAAATGCACACTTTTTATCGAACCATCTTCAAAGTTTTTAAAATTGAATATGCATTTATTGTAATAAAATATGCATTTAAAATTTTATTCTTATTTTTCAACCTGCTTTTTGTTTGTTTATTGGAATATTTATAATAACTCTGGAATAAAAATACAAACTCAAGAAATGAAATGCTTAGAAAATACTTTTTTTTGTTTATCAATCAAAGAATTTTTTTCTATTAGGAAGCTCTTCGAGCTCGAAGAGCTCAAGAAGAGAAAGAGAGAGAATATAGAAAAAGGGAAAAGCTTGAAGCCTTGAAAAAGAAAAAGACTACTGAAGATTTAAAAAGTTCTCGAGCGCGACAACTAGAACATCAAGAAAATCTGAAACGTTTGAAAGCAGCTACAAATATTAAGGAATTAGAAAAATTATTGGAGTAAGTTTTTTTTAGTTATTTTTTAAATTATTTTTTCAGGGAATTTTTAAAATGTGCCCATCTGTTGGAGTGAAAATATTGATTTTTTTTATTTATTTAATTAAATATTTGGAATCTTAGGTTTTTAAAAATGCTTTTCTTTTCTAGCTATCGAACGCAGAAATAAAATAAGTATTTTGGTGTAAAGCTATTTAAAAAAAAAAAAAAAACGTATATTGATATTTTGAAACGGGAAGTTAAAGACTTCTCATAAATTGAATCTCCCCTTGAATTTTAAAAAATATTTACTGTTCATATTAAAAAACATATTAAGATGCTTTTTTGAAAAATCCGACTTATTTGATATACAGTGAAATACGTTTAACGCGAAAAAGCTTAAGATGAAATATCGGTTAACTTGAAATAATACTACGTTCCCAACAAAATGCTGTGTATTTTCATGCATTTTTTCTCTTAACACGAAACAAAAATCGCTTAACACGAAAATCTCTTATTTCTGGGAAGGAACAAAACACGGAAAACACCAGCCACGCATGTTCATCATCGGAAGAACTCGTTGCAGTTGATGATGATAATGTGTGTACAGCCTCATTCTTTTATTGCAAAAAAAATCTCATTGATGTAGATTCCGACGACGAAAATGAAATGAAAAATGAAATTCCTGTTCCCACGTCATCCGAAGTGAGGAATATCATGAAAAGTATTCGCAGTTATTTAGACTCACATTCCAATGGGGAAATGAATAACAAAATGGACAACATCGAACAATTGATGCTAAAAAAAGCAATGGAAAATAATTATCAGATCATTTTCGAAAAACTCAATAAATGTTTTGCTTTTTCAAAACCTTGAAAATTTGCATTAAATTTCATTGTGAATTTGTTTCATGGATTTTTATTAAATGCATGCATATATACATATCTATGTTAATGAAATGTACTCTAATAAGCTTAATTTTAATGAATATATGATTTTGTTTTTGCAATTCTTTTAATATGAAATTCTTTTTAAACGAAAAAATATTTCAGTCCTCTCAGTTTTGTATCAAATGATTTTCATTGTATTTAATTTTGTTCTCTATGTAATTTTCATCTTTAAGTCCATTTTTTTAAAAATAATTTTTCAAATGTGTGTGTGTGTGTGTGATAACTCAAACGATTTTTCATATCTATATATATAAAGGAGAAAAGCGACTGACTGACTGACTGACTGACTGACTGACTGACTGACTGACTAATCACGAAATCTCTGGAACTATTCAACCTACAGACTTGAAATTTGGTAGACATGTTCCTTTGATAGAGTAGACATCAGCTAAGAAAGGATTTTCCGAAATTCGAAACGCAAGGGCGTTACGGGGGGTTAAGGGCTTTAATAATAATTGTTTCCATGTTTAAACTACTTGATGTACAATCTTGAAATTGGGTAAGCGGATTCCTTTCAGAGAGTAGAGATCCGCTACAAAATGAGTTTGCTGAAAATCGACCCCAAGTGGCGTTGCAGGGGCTTAGGGGGCGTTATAGATAATTATTTCCATTTTTAAACTATTTGACGCACTGTCTTTAAATTTGATATATAGATTCCTTTCGTAGAATAATTATCAGTTACATAACGGGTTTTGTGAAAACAGACTTCTAAGTGGCGTTGCGGGGGATTAAGGGGCGTAATAGATAAATATATCCGTTTTTAAACTACTTCACCTACCTGCTTGAAAATTGGTAGGTAAGTTTCTTTCCTGGAGTAAATATCCGCTACAAAATGGGTTTTGGGAAAATTGACCCCCAAGGGGTGTTGCGGGGGCGGGGGGTTTAAGGGGCGTTATAAATTCCTATTTTTAAGTTATTAGACGTACAGTCTTGAAACTTAGTAAGCAGATTCCTCTCATAGGGTAGAGATACGCTAAAAATGAGTTTCGTGAAAATTGCTCCCAAGTGGCGTTGAGGGGACTTAAGGGGCGTTATAGATAATTATTTCCATTTTTAAACTATTAGACGCACAGTCTTTATATTTGATAAAGAGATTTCTTTCATAGAGTAGATATCAACTATAAGAAGGTTTTGTGAAAACAGACCTCTAAGTGGCGTTGCAGGGGAATAAGTGGCGTAAGAGATAAATATTTTCGTTTTTAAACTATTTGACCTACCTGCTTGAAAATTGGTAGGAATGTTTTTTTCATGGAGTAAATATCCGCTACAAAACGGGTTTGGAGAAAATTGACCCCCAAGGGGTGTTTAAGGGCAGATATAAATAATTATTTCTTTTTTAAAACTATTAGACTAACAGTCTTGAAATTTGGTTAGCAGATTCCTCTCATAGGATAGAAATACACTGCAAAATGTGTTTCGTGAAAATCGACCCCTAGGTAGTGTTGCGGGGGTTCAAGGGGCGTTATTGATAATTTTTTTTGCATTTTTAATTAATTGGACCCACAGTCTTCAAATTTTGCTAAGCAGATTCCTTTCATAGAGTGCAATTCCCCTACAAAATGGGTTTTGTGAAAACAGACCCAGAAGTGGCGTTGCGTGGGCTCAAGTGGCGTTATAGACAATTATCCCCATTTTTAAACTGTTAGACGTACAGTCTTGAAATTTGATAAGCAGATTCCTTTCGTAAAGTAGAGAACCGCTACAAATTGGGTTTCGCGAATATCAACTACTAAGTTTAATTTCGGGAGATTAAGAGGCGTAATCGATAAATATTTCCATTTTTAAACTACTTGATCATCCTGCTTGAAAATTGGTAGGCATGTTCCTTTCCTGAAATAGAGTTCCTCTAACAAAGAGTAAAATGAAAATTGACCCCTAAAGATGTTTGCGAGGGGTCAAGAGGAGTTACAGAAAAAAATTCCTGCTTTTAATTGTTAAACCCATATACTTGAAATTTGTTAAGCATGTTTCTTTTGTTGAATAGGGATCCACTAAGAATAAATTTTAAGCAAATCAAGTTCTGGGGGGTTGCAGGGGGTTACTGGGACGTATTGACAAAAAAAATAACTTTTTTCGAGCTACAAGGACTATAATAATGAAATTTGGTTTGCATTTTTTTTTTGTTGAATTGAAATCCGCTAAAAGCGGTAATTTTGGAAAACGGCTCTCAACGGGATTACGGGGATATTTATAGTAAAACTTTTGCTTTTTTCTGTTAGATTTAGACTTGAAATTTGGCTTGCATGTTCAATTTACGGAGTAGAGATCCACCGAAAATTGGTTTTGCGGGAATCCACTTGGTTTTTGAGTTACGAAAGAGCAAGCATCATTCTATGCTTCACAATTTTAGAGATTTTTAGAAAATACAAATTAGATGAATTCTGCCCTTTTTTTTTTATTAACAGATGACAGTTACAGGTATAAGTATATTTTTCAATTTAATCAAATTCTTAATGCTAGGACTTAGATATCAATAATTTATACATATATATAAGCAGTAAAAATTTATAAAACATCATGCAATACCCAGCGAAGCGGGCGGTTAACAGCTAGTATTTATATAAAATTCTGTAGAAATGATTTTCATACCGTTCTTCAGGGCCTAAACTAAGAGTTTGAAATATATATTTCATAAGTGGACTTACTCACATTTTAATATACCAAAAGAAATTTTAATATGAAACACCGGTTATATTATTCCGATTGATATTAACTCTTTCCTTTTTGGAAATAACATTAATCCTTCAAAAATCTTAGTTTTGGTTCAATAGAGGTCTTAACTGTATATAGGCAAAATACCCTAATTATCATAAATTAAGGAAAAATCACAAAAATGGCTGTAACTCGCCCAAAAATTAGCAAATCTCAATAAAATTTAAATATGTTGGTAAGTAAAAGGAGCTCTCTGAACAATATTACATTATGCAAATTAGTAGCGATGCAGTCGAAATACATCATTTGCGAGGAGCATAAAAATGGATGTCTCACAGCAAGGTGGCAATTTTCGCTGTGTGTCTGAGATTAGATATCTGGTACATCGAAATTGTGTAACAATGACCTCCAGGCATCATTTGACTGAAGAACTGCTATGGCGATCTATTGGGAGATTAGAGGCAGGACAAAGTTATACAGAAGTGAGTAGATATCTGAATGTGAGTCCGTCTGTGATTCAAAGATTTTGGCAACAATTTCTAACCACGGATTTGGCATACAGGAGGTTCAGCCAAGGACAACCACGAGTGCCGATGATCGATATTTCTCATTATGCGCTCGAAGAAATAGAACTGCAACTCCGGCTGAACTCAGATTCTTCCTCGCTGCAAGCTCCGGAAGGTTGGTATCAAGGTCAACCGTGCGTCGAATGTTTCACGAACGTGGTCTTTATGCGAGGTGACCAGTCATTTGCGTCCCGCTCACTTCACGCAATAGCCGGGAACGTTTGCAGTGGGCGCGTACCAATGGTTCGTCTTAAGGCATTGACCAACTGGGCCCATGCTCAGGGTCTCGGCCGCAATAGGGGCCTCGTCTCGTTCTCGACTCGGTTTTAATAAGATCATAATTCAAATTGTTTTTTACAGTCAAAATGTACAGTACTCTCCGAAAAACTAGGAATTTCGGACGATATATCAATTGGTTACCTGTGATAACCATCGCCCTTGTAAGACAAGGGTGTCAAACTCAAAAGCTAACTTGGGCCAAACAAACAAGGTTTAACTTTAGCTAGGCCGCAAAAAAAATCAATTTTCAGAGAAGATTAGTTCTAATAATACATTATAATAAAAATATGTAAAATAACAAGAAATATTTAATTTTTACGTTCTGCACTTGACACCTGTTACCTAGATTGAATGGGTTATTATCTTTCCTATTTTGGGAGAAATTTTGATCACAGTGATAACTTCCAAAACTGACCCAAGGTGAGCGTCCTTACTACTATTTCTAACAGGAGATTTATTTCCTTTCATACTGAAAATAACTTCTCGCACTGATAAGTATTTGCAAACATGGAAATAATTTTACATGTGAATTTTTGAGTATTTTCAAACCTGGCTGGTAAATATTTGAAATCAGACACACCCACTTCAATGAATTTTGCCTTTAAATTAAAGTCGCACTGAATCTTAAAACGTTTAGTGAATTCTGCCGATCTCATTTTTATTCTGCGTCATATATTAGTTTGTGCCTATATATTGGCCGGGCCGCAAAAACGTTCATTGTGGCCGTGAGTTTGACGATTTTACAATGTAAAATTTGGCCTATAATCATACACCATCATTACTCATTCAGTCAAAAGGCGGCAGTTGTTCAAGCCGGTTTGTGCGATTGTAAGTCATGCACATTTGTTCATTTCGGGTTATTGTTAGTAGGAATAATTGACAACGCATGCTACATACTATCTACTTTTAAGGGTCATAGTGAGGCCTATATTTCTGTAGGAGCCCAGGGCCTACTTTTGAGTAGGGGCCCAGGGCCTCGATAAGTCTTAAGACGTCCCTGCATACCATGTCCACTGGACGCGTGATCAATAGAGGGTTGTTCTCTTTACGGATGAGTCCAGGTTTAGTCTCGAAAGTGATAGTAGGCGTATTTTCGTTTGGAGAGACATGGAATTCGTTTTCATCCATGACACATTCGTGAAAAACATGCATACGGATCAAGCAGTGTCTGTGTTTGGGGTGGTATTTCTTTGGGTGGACGCACAGACCTCCATGTTCATGTTAATGCTCACACAATGGAAATGACATCCTGGATGCTTATTTGTGCTCTTATGCCGGGGCAATAGGTGATGCTTTCGTACTACAGGATGATAATGAGAGACTACACAGAGCTCGAATTGTGGATGCTTATCTTGAACTGGAAACAATTCAGTGCCTACAGTAACCAGCTCGATCCCTTGACCTAAATCCTATCGAGCATGCTTCGGACGCTCTGGGACGACCCCCCCCCCTCAGAACCCCAGCCATTCTTTCAACTGCCTTGGAAGAGCAATGACTCGCACTTCCTACAGAGCATTACACATCGCTACATGTGCTGTATTGATTCTCCGCGGGATCATACCCCATATTAAAGGCAGTTTTTCTATATCAAACTGACACATTTGATTTGTTCATTGTATACATGTGCTAATTTTTATACAGGGCGTAGCTACCACCGTATCAATGGTACAGGGTCCCCCAGGGCCGCTTTAACCTTCTCCGCGCCCTAGGCACTTCAAACTGTTGCACCCCTCACCCTCTCCACTGTTTTCAGAGCACTTCCTTCCTTCACTTCTTACCTGCGACAGTTTTGGTTCACAAAGAATTTACTCTAAACTCTCTTACTCTTTCTTTGTTTTTGCTGTTTGGAGAGTCTTTCTATTTTGCACCACATATGGATCCACCATGTCCATATGGGGTGCAACCATAAGGAACGGATAATAGCTTGGTTTGACCACTCTTATTCATTTCATACCTTAAGATATCACGGACCATTCATCCACCCTTTTGTAAATTAGTGCTCTAAATTAATGAAATCGTTTGCAATTACAGTTAGAGTATACATTATTGTGTGAACTGTTTCCAATTTGTTCATCATCATCTTTTTTATAGCCTTATTATCTTTTACTTTTAGACATCTTTATTCTTTGTTCATTCACTGTCATTGTATTGGTACAACAAAGGTTTTCTTCGAGCTTTAATCACTGTAAAATCATTAATAACATCATTGTGATCTATTTCCATGGTTTATTTTAAATGCGCAGCAACATGAAACTGTTTTTTCACTTTCCATAGTAAATCTCATTTCAGTCTTTATTCTCTTAAGTGCAGAAACACTTCTTTCATGAGTTGTTAGGTGGAGGTATGTTCAGTGTAATTTTAATTATTTTTTTTTTCCTTTTTTCGCTCTTCAATTTTTTGCGTCCCTAAATTTTTTGCGCCCTAGACACGTGTCTAGTGTGCCTAAGCGGAAAAGCGTCCCTGGGGTTCCCAAGTTACAGAGGACCCAACGTACGTAATATTTTGACACTTTCAAATAAGTTTTATTAATGCAATCATTTTTACTTAATTTACAATAACGGGCCTCAAGGAAATTTGATACAGGGCCCACTCAGTTCTAACTACGCCAATGTTTCTATAACACCCTAATTAGTTGTCTGGTGATATCTTCTTATGCCATTTTATACCTTCACATGTGTTGCATAATGTGTATAGAACTCATTAAATTCTATGCATAATTTTTTGAGTTATCGTCATTTTTATGATTGTCCCTTAATTTATTATTTATTTATTTTACAAATGCCACACATTATGACTCTCTTTAAGGTAGCCAAACGCCTCGTCATCTAATTAGTGACGCGCATGAATGGATTAACGAGATTCCCACTGTCCCGATCTAGCGAAACCACAGCCAAGGGAACAGGCTTGGTGAGTTCATCGGGGAAAGAAGACCCTTTCGAACTTGACTACAAATAGTACTTATGCCATTAGTTTACGTGCTCTCCAATTTTTTTCAACAATACAATTTAAACCTTTTAATGCAGGGCTCACGTCCAAATGTTCAGCGTTCATAGGTTGGCCAGAGTTCTAGAGAGTACTGTCAGGTGAGTCGGCGATATCGATGGGATTTCCTAAAGTCATGCCCTGTCAAAAGTCTAAAACGAGCTACAGCAGCTTTTCTAAGAGCCTCAGAAACCCAGGCCAGGTTCTCGTTCAAGATTGTCCAGTTCTTGTCCTTCGACATCTCCGCAGCTTCCATTTTAAAATTATATTTAAAGGTCATATTAGTAAAAAGCTTTAAGGAACTAAAGGTTGAAATTCTTGTGGATCTTTTGATCTCAAGGGCTTCTTACTTAGCAAGAAAGTCAGCATGCTCATTCCCAGAAATGTCAGAATGAGCCGGTACCCACTAAAAAGAAATTTTATGAGGAAAATCTTTTAAAAACGATCTGAATTTTAAAGTTTTTTTATGAATTATACATGTCATTTTGAGACAATGCTTTTAATGACGATTTAGAGTCGGAAAAGATTACGGCCTTGTTGAACTCAGAACTTCTTAGTGATAATTGCTCAACCGCTACTGCAATAGCTTCAATCTCGCCATTGAAGGCAGTACTAAAAAGACCTAATGATAGGTAAAAGCTAAACAATTTACAAAAGATACTGGCTCTAGCATCATGATATCTATCTGAAAAAGGAGCTATCAGTGAAAACATAGCGCCATTCACTTTTTGAGAATCGATTGTCAATAGTTTCCAAAACTAGAGCTTTTAACATAATACTTATCGAGACTATAACAATTTGGTCAAATTCTAGTGGCCTTTTTCGTGATGATTTGGTCTCAAAACTAACCTAGGGTAATATTCTATGAAATTCTATTGAAAGTTTTACTGGTACCTCTTTGCGATGAAAACGAGATCTACAGATTAGTATAGTTGTATAAACGTTTTATATGTAGTCTTTACAGTCCTTCTGTTGCATCCCCAACTCGATCCAGCAAAACGTTTTAAATTAGAGAGTCTCTATTCCGCCTTTTTTTCAAATGTTCTACAAGTTTTCTCCAGTTCAGGCGGGAATCAAGAATACATTCGAGGTAGATGGTAGAATCACTGATCTGGGGTAAAACCTCTCCCTGGAACTTAAGATTGGGGGTAAAAGTCTGTCTATTTAATGGAAAATATTGGGTCACAGTTTTATTCTTGTTAACTCTCATTCCATTTTCTCAGTATCAAATTGCCAATTCTTCAGCGCAGAATTTAAAGTTCAATTAAGACTATCTTGATTCTTTTTCATTGCACTGTCCCATAAAACGAAATTGTCAGCAAATAAAGCAGAGTTAATAGCTTGTTACAAAAAAACCTGGTAAATCATTAATAAAAATATTAAAAGGAATTGGGTTAATCATGTGCCTTGTGGGAGGTCAGTCTGATTTTGTCTAAAATTTGAAATACCCTCTCCATATCTAACAGCTGAAAACCTTTGTGAGATAAAATTCTTTAGCCAAGTAAACATATTGCCACAAATTCCTAAATGTTGTAGTTTCTGAAGAGCTCAGAGCCTCCATACTGTATCATATGCCAACTCAATGTCGACGAAGACAGCTAGGACCAATTTGCTTTCGTCCAGTTAATTTTTTATATACTTATGTCCAAAATTAAGGTCACAAACGTGTTTTTCGTCATAATTTTAAAATGCCTCCAGAAAAACTGATAGAATATGTATTTTGTATATTTTCAAGAAAGGATAGTATATTCGGTATTAATCTTCAATCTTGGAAAAGATATTGTTTAGCGTTAGTTTTTGAAGAATTACTGTATTGAGACTGTTTAAGCATATGGATTTTTGCCTGCAATTCTGTGAATATTGCATTAAAGCATACAAGTTAGCCTGTCTTCAGTTAGAATGACTTCAAATAATCGTTTAGATCAGTGATTCCTAAAGTGGTCTATATGGACCCCCAGGGGTCTATGACGACTTGCAAGGGGTCCATGCAAAAGGAAAAATAATTTGGGGGTCCATGATTTGTAAATGGAAATCTATGACAGTGGCTCATTCAGATCAGGATTTTAATTTTAAATGAAAATTTAATCAAATGGAAACCAGATTTTACCTATTTAACAGATTTATTTACTAAATGTAATGAGTTTAAATTGCAGAGAGAAAAAGGTAACAGCATAAATTTTACGAAAACAAGGAATATTTCAAAGCGTTTCTTTCCAGAATTAAGCTAAAGCAGTATAACATTGGAGGTCGCAAATGTTCTCAATTTGTCACAGACACTCCGTCAGGATGTTTTGATCTTCGTTCAGCATTTAAATGCCCTTTATTCAGATTTTGAAACTAGGTTTGAAAATGATTTGACTATGGTTTGTATTACCATAGTCAGAATTAATTCATATGGTCATATTAAAAAAAATCATATTACAATAGGAACTGATCGGAATAGGCACTAACGAAGATCTTAAAGTAAAGTTTAGAAACGGATACAAGCTATTTTGGCTTTAAAAAGACATTTCTATTATGGAATATCATGAGAAAGTTCTTAATTGCTTTTCCTTTTGATGAGTTTCAGGACGATTGCCAATCTCCAAAACAAAAAAAAAAAAAAAAAGAAAGGGGGAAAATTTGGTCATTAATAACATAGGAGATTTAGGGTTAAACTTGAAAAGATTGATACAAAATGTTGAAAATTGGTTATTGAAGCACCAGATTTATGTATTAATTAAATTTCAATTTAAGTAACATGTGTTTAAGTTTTCAACATTATACTTCAATACAATGAGAAGTTTAATTCTTTTAAAGTAAGTAGCTCTATACTAGCTGTCAAAAAGACATTTAAATTGATAAATTGGTAAGAATTCAATATTAGGTAAGCAGGGGTCTACCCCAAACCGAAAGACATGGCAAGAGGTCTATGAGGTAAAAATGTTTGAGAACCTCTGGCTTAGATGATTCCCTGAGATGTAGAGCCGTTGGCAGGCTTGAAGCTGGCCAATCTCAAGTAGAGGTGGCTCGATGGTTACAAGTGTCCCGAAAGTGGTCTCCCTGCTGTAGAATCAAAATACCAAACAAGTGTTACTGTTACCAGGAATTACCTTCCTAGTAACAGTAACACTTATCATCCCAGAATATTGACATCTGCACAGCATCGCTACTTGGCTTCAAGCGCACGGCGACACAGGTGAACCACGGCTCCTCAGTTTGCTCGTGACCTTACTGCTGTTTCTGGAAGAATTTCCAGGAAAACACTCTACACCCATCTTGCAGAGATTGGCCTTTTTGCTCGGTGTCCACTCTGGTGGATCTCTTTAACTGTATGAAACAGGAAAGGTCGGATATTGTGGAGCTGAAAACATTCGTCGTGGATACCACGTAAATGGGGGCGTGTTCTTTTCAGTGACGAGTCGAAATTCACTAGATAAAGTGATTCTCGTCGAGTTTTCATCTGGAGAGAAGTGAAGCTCATTTTCATCCCTCCTACGTAACAAAAATCGATAGATTTGGGGGCAAAGGAATTCTTGTGTGTGGTAGCATAATGGTGGGCAGTCGTACACCCCCGTATGTTTTCAATGCGGGCACTATCAACTCATAGAGCTATTGGGATGAAATCCTGGAAGCCCATGTGAGGTTCCTCTGGGTGCTATGGGTCTAGAATACTTTTTTATGGACGAAAATGCGTGGCCACGCAGAACTCACATTGTTGATGTCACATTGACTCGCACAATTTCATGATGGAGTGGATATTAGTCGTATGGATTAACCCTCAAGGTCTCCGGATCTCAGTCTAATTGAACATATTTGGGATGATCTAAGAAAAGCCGTTTCTCAGCGTAGCTCTCCTTTTAAGACGCCATGGGAGTTAAAAGTTCCGCTTTTGGAAGAGAGAACCGGCTTTTTTTTTGCCATCCTCATAAATAGTACGACAGCTTTATATGAGGCTTGTATACTGGTGCACGGTGGTCCCACTCCATATTAGACAGACTTTTCCAAATGCTTTATATCTGATTCATGATCTCACACATTTTGATATATCCTGTATCTTAATTCAAAATTAAAATATTTTCTAAATGGTTATGTAGCTATATTATTTCTCACATTGTAATACGTCCCTGTGTCAAATTTCATGGCAACACAACAAATAGTTCATCAGTTATCCGAGATTTTGTGTTTGTGACCTTAATTCTGGACATAAGTGACATTTGTAACAGAAAAGAAACATGCTGGATAGTTGAATGATACCGTCTGAAGTCGGCCTGGCAAGGAGAAAAGAGATCATCACTTTCCAGAAATCAATTAAGACGAGACACAATAATTTTTTCCATGACCTTCGAAAGTACGTTTGGCAATGCGATAGGGCGATAATTCCTATGGGATCTGGTGGTTTTTCTTTTCTTTTTTTCTTCAAAATTGGCATAATGAACGCTTTTTTCCAAGTATCTGGGACCACAGTGTTCCAAATTAAGTTTAAGATATATCAAGGAAAGCCAAAAGAGGGTATTATTACCAAAGTGTTTCAAAAATTCTGGATGAATGTTATCAAGGCCAGGGCTCTTAACGTTCTTTATATAATTAACTGCCTCCTGTAACACGAGTAAATCAAAAAAATTTCTTAATTTATGATAACCAGTGTATTATTATGGAAGCATTTTCCATAAAAGGAGAATATTTTGAAGATATGTCATTTTTTTTTTTTTTTGCCAAAAAATGCCATTTAAAAGGAAATTAATTGTTATAATATTTTTAAACATTTTTACACGTATATTTTAATTCAGGTGACACTAAATATAAAAACAAAACAAAAAATATTCACCTAAACGCTTTTTTAAAAATGTGGTTCCGAACATAGTCGGACACTTTAAATTATTTAAGAATTTCAGAAAATTTTAAATATGGGAAACATGATGGTAAACAGACACCTTTCTATAATAATACAAGAGAAAAAAAAATGCCTGGATACACACACTTCAATTCATTGCTTAAGTTGTGGATTTTTTTAAAATTATTGCTTAAATTTATAAAAATAACTAGTTGTATTGAGGTCAGTGCACTATCATTAGCTAAATAAACATACTGGATTATTTCAATTTTTAATTTAAGACGAAAAATTTCGATTTTTACTTAATAGTAAAGAAAATTTTAAAAAATTTACTGCAGAAATTTTTTTTTCTTCTGTAGATGATATGAATATATTTTGTTTTGTTGTGTTTATGTAGAAAATTAAGGTTAGAATCTCAAGAAGAAGAGCGAAAAATACTTTTCAAGAAGTTAGCCAATCTGAAGCATCTGGAAGATCTCAAAGCTCAGATGAGAAAGAAAGAAACAGAAAAAATAATTGAGAAAAAAGAATTTTATAAGGAGGGCTTACATCTTCGACAAGAAGAGAAGCATCGAAGTGAGATGTTAGACGTGATAAAGAAAGAAAAACTCCAGGAACTACGGTGAGGGATTTGTATTGAATCTTTATTTTTTGTGTGTGCTAACTATATTAATCATTATTCAATTAGTGTTTTTTCTTTGAGCGTATTGCATCAAACTTCACAGTTGTTTTTATTATTTTCTTTGTACAAAATCAAGTGTTATTCTGATTTACCCGTCACATATAGAAATTAAATTTAAATAGAAAAATATTTTCTCAATAATTTGTTAATCGTTGTTGTTGTTGTCGTGTCCTTCCCGCAGGGGAAGGAATGAAAGTTGCCATTGCCTGTGAGACAGGTTGAACTTCTTAAAGATAGATGGTGACACCACCTCCACAATTTTGGCATGGAACTGAAGGGGAGGGAAATATTCTCCCTCCCCCTGCACTCGTGGTTTCTGCTGCGACCGCCCACAAGACTTTCGGACCCACTGATTATACGAGCACGTACTCCGTCTATACTTGGTGGTATTTAGTGGTATCGGGCATCGAACCCAGGTCCTCCGGTCTGGAGTCCGATGCTCTAACCACTAGGCTACCCACGGCCCTTGTTAATCGTTAAAATCAGAAAACCACATTGTAATCGTTAAAATCTCAAAAAATAAAATAAAAGAAGAAAGAAAAACAGTCTTCTGTTATGAAACTAGCGGCATAAAACTTTTTGAGTTTTACCTTTGCATTACACATTGAGTTTGCTTTCTTAAAAAAATAATAATAGATGTGTAAAAAAAACTAACGTGTGTCAGACATTACGTTTGGTTCAAGAGTGAGATTGAACTTCTAATGATATGTAATTAAAATAATCCTAAAAAACATAATCTAAGATCGTACCTAGTTGTGCCATGAGTTCTGATACGAAAATTTGAGATTGTGTGCTGACTCAAACGCAGCAGACGATTTTAAATTTCGTCGTTGGAGATCGTCTGCAATATTTTTCCGATAATTGTAGTCAACTTCATGCATGTTGTTCTAAATTAGTTGGAGCTTTAACTCTTTGAACAGAAGCATGCAACAGATATTTCTCACCATCCAAAAAAAGTCCATCCGAGATTTTTAAGGTTCTTCATCATTTAGACATCAAAAGGTTGCTCATTTATTGAACAATTTACAGATTTCTTGTGACCAACAACGTTCCTGGCCTTACTAGTAGCGGCCGTCCATGCTTTTTTTTAGAACAATAGCTCTCGTCAAAGCAGTCAGGGGCAAAAGAAGATTCTTGTTAATATTCAGCGTAAATTTCGACGTTGTTATAGAAGCAAATCTCCTGGTGCAAAATCAGTAAAGTAATGGTAGGATATGATTAAAGAAATAGTCAGCGTTTTAAGGATCTCTCTAGAAGTGACAGGCGTAGTGTGATTGAAGCAACTGTTGAAAACATCCAACAATCGTTTCAACGTTACTAAATCAATTTCAGATGTATCACGTGAGTTTCAAACAAGTTTGGTTTGAATTCTTTATAAAAGGCTTAGGTTGCATGCTTATAAAGTGCAGTACGTGTTAAAGAACACTTGGTGGGAACTGGAATAACGCTTAGGCATTATTCCAGCTACCAGGGGTTTGACCAGGCACACGTTGAAACTTATTGAAGTGAATGAACTTATATAAAAAATTCATAAAAGAATTTACTATATATACAAGGTCGCCGATCCGAGGTTAGAGACGCTGACTGCTGTACCGTAGGGCCTGGGTTCGAATCCTGGAGAAGACATGGATGTTTGAAAATGTATAGTGCCTTTGCGGCATGAGGGTACTCTAATGAGCCGTCGAGCCGCAGGTTTTCTCGTGAGGTTAGTGGAAGGGGAAGAGAGGTGGGAGGCCCAGGGGGTTCTCCCTCAGAATTGGGTGGAACCTAACCAAATCGCACTGTCACTTGCATGGTGCTTAAAGCTACGGCTAATGACATGCGTACATCTAGCCCTTTGCCGGGATGAATTTCGTGGGCCTCGATCTGACATCGTCAGACAGGTGGCATTAGTAACAACAACATAACATATGTCTAATAAAAACAGTTTGAGCACACTATATACTTCAGGGCAAAAGACCTTTGATGTATCCTATGTAAGAAAATGTCAACTTGGAAATGAAGAATATTTATTTGTTGACTTTAATTTCAAATATTCGAAAAAAATTGAAATACTTTTCATAACAAAATGTATTTGTATTTTATTTTCATAAATTCTCCTTGTTTCATAAAAAGACAGAAATTGATTCATCATATCAAAGTATTGTAAGTATAAAAAACGATTGAAAACTGATTTTATTTTGTCTTTAAAATAATTAAATTAGACCTGATAATTGATATTCATTCATCATTTATTTCATTTTTTTTGTATATTTATTTGCATAAGGTTTTTCTTTTTCATTGCAGAAAGCACAATATTCCAGAGGAATACATCAATCATATTAAAAGAAAAGTTAATTTAGAAGACTGATACAGATGAAATTTGTTGTACTGAAATAAAATAAAAAAAACCATTAGCTGCACTATATGAATTACGAAATATTATTCGAAGTAAATAAATAATGTAACTCAAAAATTTTCTAATTGAAAATATGTGTTATGATTTCTTTTACATTTATTTTCTGTGTTGTATTGCGTACAAATTTTTTCACTATTTTTAAAAAAAAAATAATGTAAAATTTGTAGATGCAAACTGAGATTTGCTTCGTGTTCATTGACATCAGTCTATTAAAAAATAATGAATAAAACAAATTAGAAAGCTGTTATAAATTCTACATATATAAGTTCGATGGTTTAAAAGGTAGCGTGTCCGCCTCGTAGGCCTAAGGTCACTGGTTCGATCCTGGCTGGGGTCGATAGATTTTTTGGATGCGAAAATCGTAGTTACGCATGTCATGATTATGTGACCTGTAAAAGATCATGGAGTATTAATTTGGCACTGGTGCTCTCGGAAAAATTAAACCACGGTAATATATACCATCCGACGAGAACTTGGATTAAATAAATTCAAGCGTCAAAAATTTGGTAGTGGGAGCCGTCGCTAGATGGTGCCATTAATTATATGGCTCTCGCACTTTGGAACTTGTCGTGTCTGCAAAGACTAATCTGCCAAAATGCAGCCCATTTGAAAGAGAAAGAAAAACATACATGTTGCATCATAAAAGTATGTTTTTAAACCTAAAGTATTTTTATTTTAAAGTAAAAGATGAGCGAGAGGATAAATGGTAACTGTTAAGTTGGGTAAAAAATAATTGCTGTACCCAACTCTAAGTTTTAAATAAGTCAAATGTAAATTGAGTAAAATCTATTATCAATTTATATTTAATACAGACCATGCATTTTTAGATATCTGATTCAACACTTAAAAAAAATACTATAAGTCTGGAAATTAATTTTAATGTTCATAGTTTGAATACATGTAAAAGGATTATATAAAAGGTTAAACTTAAAATGAATTTAATATTAAATTCATTTTAATTCGAGTCAGTTTATAAAGGACTCTCTCGATCAGTTCTGGCTGTGTTTGTGGACTTTGAGGCTACTTTTGATAAAGTTTGGCGACTAAAATGTATCCAGAAATTATAAACCCTGAGTGTGTGCAGTAATATACTCTCTTGGGATCAGGAATTTTCTTTCGCAAATTTTCTGCGCCTCTCATTTTGAGGATTCTGTGTCCAATTTTAAACAAAGCGAAACTGGCTTACCGCAAGGCACCGTGATCAGTCCCATTTTATTTAATATCTTTATTGATGACTTACCGGATATCTTGACTTATGAGGGACTGACTAATGCTGCTCTTTTTGCGGACGACCTTGCTATTTGGTGTTGTACACTTGAAGGAGATCAGTCCAAGCTAAATACTATCCTAAATAAGTCTTTTGAGAGGCTGGTGTTTGGAGAATAATATGACTATAAACCTAGAGAAGACTACTAGTCAGTATTTTATCTTAAATAGGCAGTCTTTCACTACTAACAGGGCCGATCCTAGCAGGGGTGCAGCTCGTGCACCGCACGCGGGCGGCCAAAACAAGGGGCGGCCGCAATGCATATTTGATTCTATCAATCAAGTAAAAAATTTTACGAATTTTTCAACTATAAATATTCTCAATTTTGTGAATAGTTTTTAAAAAATCAAGTCCCGATTTCCCGATAGCACAGCATAGTTTAAGAAAAAGTAGAATGTTAGTGCACAATATGTTGGTCGATTGTCAGTAAATGTCTATTCTTTACAAGCATCTTTCATCTGATAGCAAAATTCGTGGTTTCATCTGAAAATACCGTATTAAAAAAGTTTTTTTTTGGTTAATAGCGCAATGTGGATCGATGCTTAACAAAGGTGTCTCAAAAAGGATTTTTGGGAAAAGTTTCTGTACGAAAATATCTAATACGGTTAATCTAATAATGTTTAAATTTCAATATGCATTTGAGGAAATTAAAAGTTCTCAATTTAATAATATATATCCCTTACAATTTAGAAAAACAAAGTAGAGGGCCGAAGTGATTTTTGCTTATGGTTTTACAACTCTTATATACTATACCCACAGGGGCGGCTCTATGGCTGGACAAACCGGACCCATGTCCGGGGCGGCATTTAGACCGAATTTGAAAAATATACACATATTTTCTTGTTACGAAAGAATTTGGATGAAATCATTTTCTAAGCCATTATTATTTACACTTTGGAAACGTGGAAAATTATTATTTTGTTTTAGACTGAATTGAAAAGTCGACCATTGCTAGTAAAATTTGTAAGGATTATATCTCTTAAAAAATAAAAACTGTACTACGTAGCAATTTTTACTTTGCAAGTTTATGGGTACTCGATCTCGGGATGCAGGTAGATATTCTTATCATGACAAGATTTTCACTGCACTGACATGAAGAGGATCCCGGGAAATCGTCAGATTTCCGTAATTTTTGTATGCACGGGGCTTAAATAATCCAGGGAGTAGTTATTTTTTACTGGACTGTGGATAATGGCGTAACTTAGAACATTTGAGCCCCCTGCAAAGTCATGTTTTTGGCTCCCGAGTTGGATTTTACAAAGGGTAGGTACTTGGCAGTTGTCAGGCTTTGGGCCGCCTAGAGCACAGCTCCCCCCCCCCCGTGTTGCGGGGGTGTACGTTACGCCACCGACTGTAGATTTCAACCTCGACCATAAATTTTAGCTGACCCTACTGTGGGATTTTGCGATCGTTCACCTTGAACTTCCTGAACGGTGGAATTTTCGTTACCCCAGCAGTGGGTTAAGAGTGTATGTAATAAGAGAAAAGACATGCAAGAATTTTTTCGGCTTGTCGTGGGAAAGAGTAAATCCTTGAAACTTTTTGGCCAAATCAGTTTCTGTCTATCGAACATCGTTTCGTCAACTAAAAGTATTTAGTTTTTACAGGAATCGAATTTCGCAGCCTACCAAACTGATCAGAGTTCCGAAATCTTGATTAATGTGGATAACACACGTAAGTACTAATACTTAAAACTATATTTTTCACTAAAACAATTTTTTTTCAGATATTTGACTTTATTATGAGCTAATTAATCTAATTAGTAATTTCGAGAAGGGAATGAACTACCAAACTATTTTAGGGAGATTATTTTTAAACAATCTCGCAACTTTTTTTATTCATTATTTTTCTTAAGGCGATATGGTACCATCTTCACAATTTTTTTATTTTTAATATTTGATATTTGGTTTTAATTTTTTTTCATAAAGGTTAATATTTAATAATAATTCCATACAAAAAAATTTTAATTTGTTGCAAAATGTTTGTAAAATTTAAATTTTTTTAGCTTTTTTAAGCATTTTTTAAATCCCTAAGGCTTTTTTAAATATGCCTCTTACATAAAACTGTGCATGGGTTTTTTTCTGCTGCTGTTCTTTAATTTTTTATTAATTTTTTTGTAGTTAAACTGCCAAAAATTCTCAAAAAAAAAACACATTAATTTTGATTTTGAAATTTTTAAAAAAAAGTTCTAAACATGTTAGAGCTAATTCCATGCACAGTTTTACAAAACATACATTTTAAACATGTATAAAAAATTTCAAGCCCATACTTCAATTATCCAAAAAGCCTTAGGGTTTTGAATAACAGTATATGTACAAAAATTCAACATGGAGAAATATGAGTTTGAAGTTTTCAGTCCATGAATATAGCAGAATATAATATTCATCGAATAGTCTGAAGCTTTTGTGAACTGTTAATTAGCTTATTTAAAACAACTTACCATAAAAAATTGCACAAATGCAGAACAATTAAACAGTACACTGCCATAATGAATATATAGAAAAAAAAGAATGAAAGATCAATATTTCATAAAACTTTATCTTAATAATATAATAAAAAATAAATACACACACTTCAGAGCTAATTCCATGCTCAGAGCTAATGCACAACATGTACAAAAGATGTTTATGCCTTTATTTTTTATTTCCATGATTTTAAAATCCTTCGCATGTACACGAATAAAAGCAAAATCAAATAACAATTTATAGGTAAAATACATCAAAATCTAAGGACTGTATACGTGCATTTGTTTAAATAAATATCTTAAAATATTTTAATAATAAAAGTGTTGAATCTCGCATACATGGGATATATATATATATATATATCACCAAAAACAAATATATAAAAATGGGAGAGTTTTTCTATTCTTGCGAATTAGATTTTTAATTATCCGAGTTATCAAAATGAGATTTAGTATTTGTGCTTTGGGAGAATCCGTTTTGAAGTTTTAATTTCATTCATAATAATATCATAAAAAGCACGCACACCTTTTAAATCTTGACCAAATCCATTTGATCTTCCCAGTAAATAATTCACAAACTAGAATTTTTGCATGAATTGCACAATTCTTTCTTAAAATGATTTATTACTGCATGTATAATGTCAATCACATTGATGCGCATTAGAAAAATAATTAATTCATTTTTATCAGGCTCTTTTCTAGAAGATAATCTGAAATGTAGTCGTGGTAGTTGCTGTTTAGCATCAAACAATGCTCCATTACTTAATGAAAAATGCGGGTAAAGCTTTGAAATTTTTGCAGGCATATTTATAAAGGTTCGGGGTATCAAATAAGCCAATAAAAATTTTTTCGACAGTTTAATGATTTTTAGGATACCATATCGCCTTAACTTTCTATCAAGTGAGATTCTTACAATAATATTTATTTATATTTTTGTAACATTTATATAGCTATTCCATATAATTAATACTTTTAACGTACGTAATCGTTACTTCAGCAGCATATAAATTTTCAAGTATTTATGTATATTAATATTTATCTCTTAGTATAGTGCTTCTGAAGTTGTGGGGCGTGATAACCCTGCGAGGGGGGCACGAGCATATCGAAAAGTCAAAAGCAAAGTATTTAAAAAATTACAAATTTACTGAAAGGAAGCAAAACAAAATATACATTCGGAGATAATAAAAAATAAAATACACATTTACACTGATATAATAAACTTATAAATGTATCAGTACTACACAATGTATTTGATGATTAAGGTATCCGACGAGACTTGTGACAACTTTTTTTTTTTAAAAAAAGGGAGATATGGAGATTTTTTTGTTGTTTTTAGATTTGATTATTACATTTTATGAAAAATATGCTAAACTTAAGTAGAGAAACAGAAATTATTATTACTAAAATGGGAAAAAATGGGTAAAAGTTGACAAAAAAATAACAAACGCGGCCCATTCTGTACCAAAAGTTTATAAACAAATTTTCAATTTTCAATTCTGATGTGATTATTCATTTTTGAAGTAACCTTCAAGATAAGAGATATATTTTAATTTTTACAAAAACTAGAGCACTTTATCTTATTTGTTATATAAAATTGCTTAAAAAACAGTGATTACATTCACATAAGGTCCTGTAAATTTTGAAGTAAAACGGTGATTAATAAATCTTAATGTTAAAACACTTCTACTATTATACAGAACCTACACAAAAAATTTCAGTTAATTATTTTCAAAACTTTTTGAGCAATCGCTGGCCCCTTTGAGCATTTTCAAAAGAAAAGAAACATATTTCGAGTAAAACGCTATTTAAAGTATGACATATATATATATATCTTGCTTAAAGTAATGGCATCTTCTCTTACTGAAACACTTATAGTTTTTATTCTAGTGAACAGAAAACAATAAACTTGGTATTTTTAAAAAGCTATTAAGATGGCCTAGAAAATAAAATCATAAAAAAATTTGTCAATTTTTAGCAGAATTCACAATTTTAGGGTAGTCGGATACCATTCACAATTCTAAATTAAGAACAAGTTTAAAAATTACTAGTGATTCACATAGGCTTGTCATATACAGAATTTATTATTTATCTTGATAATCTGTATAGTTTATGATTAAAATCGTGTATTGTAGCTTTAACGTCAAAGGGAATTATTATTGCACTCAATTATTCTTATTGTGTGAAGGGGCGCGATGAAAATTATGATTGAAAATTGGATCGCAAGCATTGAAATTTGGTGAAGCACTGTCTTAGTACCTACTTTAGAGAAATAATTAATTCAGCTTCGACTGATTAAAATTTAAACGCATGTGAGTCAGTAAAGAACCATTAATATTAAATGTGATTTTTTTTTTTTTTCGAAATTTTTAATTGTAGTGTTTTTTCTCCTATGTCGTTAACATTTTTTGCCTTTAGTCCTAAATAAGATCATTTTCATTAAAAAAAATTAAAACTTTTAATTTGGGTAAGGAACTTTCCTCTGTGTATATGATAAAGTTGAAAATAAAAAATCAAGATAGTAACAGCAGCTGCAAAATAAAGATAGTGTGGCATATTTATTTATCATAAACTAAGTAAAATCTTTTGTATTCAAATTTCTAATAATTTCGTTTTTTAGAATAATTATTTATTCCTTCGAAATACTTCTTTCTATAGGTTTCGTTAATGTCTACATTTGAAAATTATTTATCAAAATATTTCGGAGATTTCATAGGAGATCAAAGGTAGATTTTAAAATTTATGTTTGCCTCACAAAATTATACTAATTTTGCAGGGAGTATGGATGAAAATATATTTAATACACTTTTTATTATTTTAAACCGTTTTCAGTTTTATTAATAATTACATGGCCTACATTTTTAATACAAATACAAACGTTTAAAAATCTAAAAATGTTTGAGTCGATGCTAAATCGGAAATGGAAGGAAAAAAACGGCATTCCTCTTATTTTATATAATAATTATTAATATTATTTAAAAACAACTTGTCTTTAAATTTTTTGAAATTTTGATGTATTTCCGGGAATGGAAAAACCTAATTACTACGTTAAGGGTGACAAATGTGCACAAAACAGGATATTTCGCTTAGAGCAGCGTTCGGCAAAATGCTATTCTTTTAGATTCTGCTTTTATATACAATTAAAAATTATGTCTGCTGAAAAGACTTATTGTTTACCTTTCAAATTTATAAATATCTCTTGGGAAAAAAACTAGTATTTAAATGCACAGTTAAATATCTGACTGGCTTACTGACAGAATTCATAGTTAAATATGTAACTGATTTATCTTTTTTGCGATTTCTAGTTATATATTTGTGTTTAGTATTGAGATTCTAGTATATTTTTTTTAAATAATGTTTCTGATTTTCTACTATGTACTTTAAATGTCAATTTTCTTCTTTGTTGAACCTTGAAGGTTCGAGGCTGTAGTATGTGTTAAATCATGAAATTTGATATATTTATACCATCTTCTGTAACTTTCTCCCCATCTCGAACTGGGGTCACAACGGACATTCCGGACACCCATAGCATGTCCGGTGTCAGCTAACCGAAGGGGAACGGAGGTAATTAAATTTTTTGGATGATAGTGAACCTCAGGAGATGTTTTATTTCACTCTTGAGTAGTTACCTGAAGTTGAAACAAACTCTTTTCTGTGATCTCTATCATCAACAAACTCCCTTTCGAAGAAATTGGCCAATTGAAATTGACACAACTCAATCTTTTAAAATTAGCTCGTTTGAAGTAGCAACAGAGTAATTGTGTTTTTAATTTCGAATTATTTATTATTATTTTAAGACTTAAAATAATATACAAATACAGAAGTTCCTCCTGTAAGGTACACCTTCGAATAAGGCACAATTAATGTTGCTACCGGTCTCTTTCAATATGGACCTTATGTATTTACCTCTTGTTGAACATTCTATTAAAGTGATACTAAAAAAAGTTTTTTATTCTTTCTTTGTAAAATTTTTAAGATTTCGAAGACAAGTTTGTGTTTTTTTTAACCTAGAAAAACAAAATTGCCGAGCTGCAGGAAGGTTTTAAACAGAATTCATACAAAGGTTGCTTTCCGGTGGATGCCATCCCACTGCGGTCTTTGGGGAAATGAGATGGCGGACCTTTTAGTTAGTTACGGATATTCTCCAAAGGTCTACCTCTTCACTCTGCAAAGCTCGAGATTAATAAGATCTACAAAAAATTCTTTCGGAATGCAGCTGCCAGTGCCACTAAAAATAAACCTTGGAGGGTGCTATTAAAACCTGTCTCGGACTCTCCTCATGCTACTGTTGTGGTTGAGTATAGACTTTTGAATGCCTTTGTATAGTTTTCATTTGACTGTCTCACCTTTATGTAATTCTGGACAAGTCATGGACGCTGCTCACATTTGGACGTGTGCTCTGCATCAATGCCGGTTTAAGCTTATTTCGGGCCCTGGGCGCAGAAGATCTACGGGCCTCTTTGGCATCAGCGGATCGAAATTAATAACCAGAAAATCTGGTTAAGTCCAGCTTGTCCTGGGCGTCCAATGGATAAACCGGCACTGTACTCTGCACTTACGAATTTAGAATGTATTGTAAAAAAGTATTAGAGAGCTCGTTGCCTAATAACCTGATAGTCAATGGCTAGGCATTTGATAAATAAAATAAATATTAAATTATAAAAAAATAAATGTGTAAGAGACCGGCTTTTGTAGTTTTGTCACTCTGCACAAAAGTAACAAAGGTCTAATGTAACAATAAAAATCATTTATTCGGTGTGGTTTTCAAATGTATAGGGAATTCGTAAATTTAAATGTTTTATTGATTCATAACCTATGAAAACACATTTTTGACTTAAGTGCCTCTCCTCCTTCATGATAAAAACTGCTGTTAAAAGAGATAAATAAAAATAAAAAAAATATGTAAAACTAAAATTTTCTGATGGTATTGAAAAACCAATTCCCTTTGTCTCATATAAGCTTTCTGAAAGTGAATGGATTGCAATGCCTTAAACGAATTTTTCAGTTATTTATATTATTATCATTTTACTTTACTGATAGTGGTGTAGTGATGGTGGAAAGTTAGGGTTGTAAAATGGATTGCTGCATATATAAATTTTTAACAGATCACTGAAGGATCATTTTTATTTTTATACCTCTTTTCCAGAAAAAATTAACTTTAGAAAACCTTTACTCCGTATAAATATTCTTTCACTTAAAAAAAAACAATAAAATTAGTTTTGAGATATGGGTAGAAGTGAGAATTCTTCTCACGTGAAATATTTTTTTGTTATGACCCTGTTGACTGATCATTAATCTGTGAACTATTTTCTCACCATATAAAGGTTGCCCTACTTTTAATGCTATCTGATTACTGCATTAATTCTTATTTTTACAAGGATTTAGTTATGACAAAATATTGCAAATCTGGTGATCATTCTGACATGTATTTTTGTTCGAGATTTCCAGTAGAAAAAATTTAAAGATTTTCTATATGCAAGTATATGTTTTCTGTGCTAATCAATTAAGAATTCTACCAGTAACCAGTTTTGATATTGCAAGATTTATTTGTAACAAAAAAAATGATTAAAAATGTGAAGTAAATATACTGTACGTATTGGATGCATTATGAAGAATGTTAGGGCTGCTTTACTAACAAGTGTTGTTTGGAGAAAAATATTCAGACAGAACTGCATTAGGGTCACACACTGGAGTGGCATTTGCCAGTAGTTATGTATATTGGAAAACTTTAAAACATTTAATTAGAAATTGCTCTTTATGTACGAGTCTTCTGAAATAACCGAGAAAGTTCCAGGTTCATTTGTGGGAATATCCATGTAATTCTTGGTAGCAATTACATATTGACTATGCAGATCTATTTGCAGGACGCCATTTTTTGATTATCCTGGACAGTTAAACTAAATAGTTGGAAGTATATCCTACAAAGTCAATTACATCTTTAATAACAATAGAAAAATTGCAGGACTTACATGCTTTGGATCACCAATTACAATAATTTCTCCTTGTGTTCCAATAAAATTAAAATCTTTTCAGAAGAATAAAATAAAGCATATTTTTACACATAATACAGCAGCACATATTTTCTGCAAAGTTATGTTTAGGCTGAGCATTATGTGAAAACTGTTAAAAAAGATTCATGCCTAGAGATCTAGGACTGTTATATTAAAAACTGAATATTTTTGTTCCATTTTAGAAGAGCTTCAGGAAAAGTATTGCACAATAAGAATTTAAGATCAAGTTACACCGAATGCTTCCTGATATTCATTGCATTATGGAGAAAAATCAAGATGAAGTAAGCAGGTGGAGCAATGGAATGTATGAATTTTTTCCAGGTTATTTGATACTATTTAGAATTTAGACCAGGGATATCGAATGCAAAGAAAAAAAAAAGATTGGGAAGAGTGCTTTACTTAAAAAATGATAATAATGTTTAGAATCATGTGCGTCATATAAGCCGCTGAGTGATTCAAGTGTCTTATGATTACCAACAAAGGAGATTGAAGTGGCTTTACCTTTACCAAAGATGTCCAATTAATGTCCTAATCTAGCGATTTCATTCAGACATCACATGGCAGTTCAACTGTAGCTATCAGATGCTAACAAGAGGATTTCAAGTTTCTTCTCAGTGTTTGTGGTTCACTTGTCCACCTGATAGATATGTTTCTGCATAAGTTTATTTGTATTAAAAAATTAAGGGAATAGATGTTCAGTATCAATGTACATGAATTAATGTCTGTCAATTTTGTATCGATCATGAGCAGTGGCACACTCAGGAATTTTTCAAGGGGGGTGCGAAGACCATCATTCTCATTTCATGCTCCAATACATTGCCCAACATATTTTGATTTTGTCGATTTTCGGGAGTAAAAAACAATAAATCCGGGGACCCCTTGTGTGCGCCACTGATCATGAGCATAATTGATATACATTGTGTGTGTTATTGTATAAATTGGTGATAATGTTTTTGACTGCCTTTCCCCCACTTCTCTTTCCTTGTGTTAAATTTAATTTAAATATGTCATCATCCAGGGCATGAGAGCCAAGGACCTTTGAACCAGATGTTTCCAACCTACTGGCAGCTTAACTCCTCTAATTTTTAGTTTTAAGGATCAAACAAATCTCATCTACTTTTTCTATTCATCAAAGTCTATGTCTTCCTCTTCTAGAGTTACATGGTCTAGCCAAAAAGATTTCTTATAGAATGTTACAGTCATTCATGTAAGATGCTCAGCCCAATCAAGGTGGCTTACTTTGACGTAATGAACATCTGGCTTTTTGAACAGTTGATGTTGCATCTTCAATGCCAGATACTCATAGTATTTTCCCGTATTCCTTCGAAAACACTTCTCAGGATCTTGTATTCAAGTGCACCCAAATCCCTTCCTCCTTCACGGTCATAGTCCAGGGCCCTGAAGCATATGTCAGGACAAGACGAATTGGGACTGGTAGAGTAATAACTTTTATTTCTAGATAAAAAACCGGACCTAAGTAAATGTTTCAATCCATAAAAAGTTTCATTAGTAGCAATATTTTCAATCTCTTTATTTCAGGTTGGATGTCTTTACTAAACATTGATCCCAGATAAATAAGTTCTATAACTGTTTAAAATTTATAATCCCCAATTAAAAGATGAGTTAAGGTGTTTACATTATACTTAATTTTATCCAGGTAATTTAACTGTGTGTTTGTAATAAATGTTTTTTTTTACTTTCAAAAATGTTTCTCTGTCCTTATGATTCATATTTAACAAATACTTTACACAAAAATAATAAATATAAGCACACATTTTAACAAAAGACAAATATTCATCTCTTTATTTACAAATACTTTTAAAAGCAAGGAAGATAAGTATTCAATAAATAACAATTTTTTTGCAGAGCCAAAGCAATTCCCATAGGTTATTAAAGTAGATGATTAAATATATCAATAACCAAACAAAATATTCTTAAATTACAAATATAACTCATTCTCATCCCCCCCCCCAAATAATCATTCATTCTATTCTTAAGCCTAAAATTAATTTAAAAAAAATTATATGCTTACATAATAACGATTTCCTTTAGATTCGGGGGGGGGGGGCATTAATTTTATCTTTAGGAGACAACTAGCTTTTAACTGAGAGAAAAAAACTGTGCCCATGGCAGCGTTATAAACTGCCCATCTCCTTTGTCAATGATTGATACTGTGATGTGCTGCACATGGTAGCCACATTTTTACAATTCATAAAAAAAAAGGTCATTTTTTAAAAAAATTTCTAATCTAAAATAAATTAACAAATGGCTATATTTTTAAGAACTATTATCCATGATTGCACGTTTTCTCTTTTTATGATTCATAACAAGATCAGCAGTTAAAATTTTCTGACTTTTTCGATTCTGCCAATTCTTAAGATCAAGAAGACTTTTGTGACCTAAATTAAAAAGAGCCACTTCAGTTCGATCCAAATTTGCAGTTAAAACAGTTGCATCTTCTTCTAAAGAGTTTTGTGAAGTATCCATGAGTTGACGAAAACGGTTTCTAAAAGTCTGGAAAGAAAAAGAGTATACAGTATTATATGAATAAAACTTTCCTAAGTTTCCTAAACTTGAGAAATTTTTTTTCTCTAAAGATACATTAAATATTTATACATAAGGGTTGCATGGAAGTAAATAGAAATGGACAAAATTTATAATATTTGGAACAAATATGTAGATTTTAAAATGTCAAGATTTGTATTTATAAAATTAATGTTAATTTAAGTGACACAATGAGGGAGTTTAATTTTGAGTTTTTTTTCCCCAAATGATAAGAACAAAATTTGAGTAAGAAAATTCTCTCCAAAATTCTACATCACATTAAATAAGGCCCTTGAGTCAGTTGGTTCTCACAGTTAGAGATTCCTATCATTTCCCTTGATTGTCTTCAATAGAATTGGAAATAAAAATTCATGATCACTAGTGATAATCAAACACTAGAAATGAATCAATGATATGCAGACAAGACAAGCTAAAGGGAAATAAATAAACTGCTTTACTTATTAATTGAGATGCAACCCATCAATTCTGTCAAGTCAATACTAATGGAATGCTGAATTTAATTTTATTATGTGTATTTAAGGTTTGATTTTTGAAATGTTAATCTAAATACTCATTATTTTCAAAATATTTAAAATTAAAATTAGCAATAAATTCAACTAAATTTATGAAAACTTCTTTAAATACACTACATTTACAATCTAATATTTTTTCAGGAATATACAAATAATGCCAGCTGTTCCTTTTTTACTTTTGTAAATTAAATTTTTTTCGATTTATATCTTATCGTTTATTTAAAAAAAAAATCTTGTGTATCTCTTTTGTGTGTCTCTTTTTTAGATTTAAAAAGACTTCATAATGGATACAAATTTTAAGACAAGCTTTTGCTTTATGAAGGGTATTAAAAACATTCAAAAGTTATTCCACAGCTAATTTATGCCTTAAAAAATAAATAAATTTTATTTTAGGTTTTCCTTTGTGTTTTTAATTTTAATGGGTACTTATGTATTAGTGTTACTGCAACTAAATTGGCCTCATGCTAATCAAGCTTTTTTCCATTAAAATCTTTGTTTTGATACCAAGATACAATTCGTGCTGTGCCAATTTGCTGAGGTAACGCTAATAAGTACCTTTTGATGTATAGTGACAATGTTCCAGATGGAATTATACAGGGAAACATAATTTTTTACCTGATTTAACATTTGACATATCTCTTCAGAATCTTGATGAGCAAACCGTAATAAATACAATCCAAGGTGATAAAAATAGGGCCCCATTTTGTGAAGATCCACAACAGTAGCATCAGCATTTAGAATTTCTCTGTAAGCTTCTCTATACACCCTTGGAATATCCATTGTAATTAGTCTTCTACTATGCAAAGCTTGTGCCATCCATAATGGCATTTCTAGTTTGGTCCCTTTGGCTAAATCCTGACTACCACTTGATGGGTCCAAAAAACCTAATTGAAAAAATAAAATAATTTATTTGGCAACATAAAATTGAATCACTTGTATAAATTTTCCTATTACTATAACCATACAGTAGGATATTTTTAACAATGAACATCATTTTGAACTATAAACCATTACCAAAGCAATATCTAATCTAGTATCTCAACTCTCCGAATTTTCAAACAATATTGTACGAGTAGAGTTAATTTACTGAACAACATTCCTCATACCTGTATCTTTACCCATTGGTGGAATATTTCAGACATGAATCTCAATCTATAAAATTTGTAGGACTCAAATCAGAAAAAAAAAAAAAATTCTGAAAAATATAGAGGCCAATCACAAACAATATTTTCACTTATGAATAATACTTTTAAAATCTTTTCCCTTCCTAAAAAGTGCTATAAGATAATTACACGAAATTTGATACTTTTAGACTTTTTCATGAATTTTTAAATATTAATTGAGAAGTTTTCCATGCCTAACACACATTAACTACTTAATATAAGACCCAATGGGTGCTTGCGTATTATCGCAACAATCGCCAACATTCACGAGAATTCACCACGTTGGCAACCCAAATTTTGCATGCGACGTATGCGCTGAATTGACAATCATATGCTTCATTTAATATAAAGTCACCAATAGGTTGCGATTATACATAAGTACCACTCAATGTGTACTAAAACGTATGCAATGCAGCTGAAATCTATGATAGATACGTATTATACTGTCAACCAATTTCATTAAATCAAAATACATTTCCAAATGCTGCTATATGCAGCCAATAGAGAGAACCATTCACATGCATGTTTGAGCACAATAATAACGATGACAGCATTTGGGGATACTTTTTGAACTAGTGAAAACTTTTAAATCACCAAAATGGGTTGACGGTATAATATAAAAGAATCAAACTCATAGAAAACTTTTTAATTTCCTTTTTTTAAAAATCAAGATTCAATTTATTACAGTAACTGAAACATATGACAAAAATCTAACAGCTAACAAATTGTATCCAAATTAAGTTTTTTTAGAGTTCAAATAACATTTATGATAGCGGTGATAATTATTATTTACTAGTTAAACATTAATTTATTTAAACTTTGGTATTTGCGTAATATACCATCGACTAATTTTATCAAATTAAAATATGTCACCAAATGCTGGAATATACAGCTAATAATGGAAACTGTTCCCAAACATGCTTGAACACATTAATAATATAGATTTCAATATAATGGATTAATAATATGGATTTCAACATTTCGGACATATTTTGAATTGACAATGTCTTTTCCTCTGGGGAAATTGGTTCAACTGTGTAATACTTAAGTACCAAATTTCTTCTATAAGCAGTTTATTAGAAATATAAAAATCAATTGTTTGTAGAGCCTGCAAATGTAAGAATTCAAAATAAAATAGTAAAAAATATTTATGAAGTATAAGCTTAAATATAGAGACTACTTGGTACTTGCACATTATATTGTTGACCTATTTCATCAAACCAAAATATGAAGCCAAATGTTGCAACATGCAGCCAGTAATGTAAAATCATTTCCACATGTATGCTTGAACACAGTTTTAACCATGACAACTTTGGGCAAAATTGGTTGATGGAATACATAAATAATGAACATTTCTTTGGATTAACTGTAATGTGTTATTTATGTTTTAATTGGTTCAGGAATAGAAATAGTTGCTTCTTGGATTTGGCAAAGATTTTAGATTTCCTGGTGTGATAACAATTTTATTTACCTAAACTGTTTATTTTGGTAATCCCAATACAATGAAATTCATTGTTTCATTGTTGTGAATCTGTACCATTTAATTTCTTTTGGAGTTTGCCCTCCATTAATTTTCCAAATTAGTATGATTGAGAAGTGTAATTTATGTTCTTTTCAAAGAATTTTTTAGTTCAAGGAAAAAATTATTGTTATACAATGATGAACTGCTAAAGATTTGCCATCAAATAACATTGAATGTTCAGTTCATGACACTAACATGTGTTTAATTGAGAAGTTTTGAAGAATGAATATTGATGGTAACGAATATCTGGGTGAAAAAACAAACAAACTACGATTTCATTTTGTTTAAGATTAATATCTTGCAGAGAAGGGTAATAAAGAACAGGATCATTGTGTACAACTGCAGCTCAATTACTTCAAGTGAGATTCGATTCAATTTTAAACTCTTTCCAAGTTCATGTGGCAAAGAATTCAAAAACTCATATTGTTAATAAGAAATACTACATCTTTTTCAATGATATTAAAAGGGTTTATTTTTCTTAGAAAAATTAGAGTTGTAACAAATTTTTTTCCTATTTTTAAAATTTTTTTTATTTTATGAATTTGATTTAAAAAAATTTATAACATTAAAATGTTTTCTTGCTTCAAAAATTTAACATAATTTTTTAAAAAAATTTGGAAATTTGTATTTTTAATTATCATTACTTTATTTTGCATTTTCTTTATTAGACAGCTTTTGGAGCTCAACAAAATTGCTAACATTGTCAATGCTAAGGCGACCAGATTTTTTTACAGTGAAAAGGAGGACGAATAATTTAGAGAAAAAATTACAATGAAAATATATGAAATATTTTATTAATTCAAACAAAAAAAACCCCTACTAATTATGCTTAAGTCCCTTTTAATTATTTACTTAAACAAGTATTTTCGGTTGAATTGTCGAATCGGCCACTTATGCCAAGTGTTTTATCGCCAAATTAATAAATGCGTCAAATCTGGTAATCCTCTTGATTTTGTATCAGTGAGGGAAAAGTCGGATTGCGGCATAAAAACGCGCTAAGTTGGCGATTTTTCTAAATTTGGTGGACCAGTGGCTGATTCGACAATTTCACCGTATTTTCCATTGAATGAATTTTTTTTGTCAGTATATGATTTTCTAATATATCGCAAATTTTGGAGCAAGAAATTTTTTAATATTGAATTTTACCGTAGGTGCAGAAGCAAAAGTATCAGCATTCTATCTTGATTTCTTACTAGTCCAAAAATCATTACCAATTGAAAAAACTCTTTCAACTGCTGCATTAACTCCAACTCAGCACAACATAAATTCAACAAGAATAACTAAATTTTCATATGGAATGTGTTCATCAGTGGTGTAACAGACACCCCTGCATTGCGGGGAGGCCCAGGGTTCTAGGGGGCCCAAAGTCTGACTGATGCCAAGTATGCCTCTTTGTAAAATTCGGCTGATTGGGAAAAAACCCTGATCTTGCAGGGGGACCCTAATCGTCTCTGTTACGACACTGGTGTTCATTTTGAAATGGTTAAATATTTCCACATATCTTTAATCAATTTCAACATGTTGATTGTCCTATTGTTCTAATTTTTCAGAATTTCAACACACATTTAGTCATGTAATTTCTGTAAACAAACAATTGTCATCGATTTTAATATCAGGCATTTCTTTTGATAAAAAACACAATTTTCTATATCTGCCCATTTTACTGCAAAGAAGTAAAAAATACCATTGAAAATTGCTATTTCCTTAAATATTAGTTTCAGACCATTTTTCAACATACTGGAAATATGCTTGGCAAAAATTCTTCACTTCTTTGGTAAACTTTTCTGGGAACTTATGTATTATTGCAACCTATTGGCGACATTATATGAAATGAAGCATATGATTCCCAATTCAGCGCATATGACACATGCGAAATTGGGGTTGCCAACTTGATGAATTATCCTGAACATTGGTGATAATACGAAAATCCCCTTTTCCGTTATGTTCTGATTAGATTCTTCTAAGTATGACAATGTTTTTTTTCTTTTAGAGGAATAAATTTTTCCTCAAATTGTGACTTTTTTGAAGTATAAAATTGTTCAAAATAAGACTAACTTCAGTAGCTCAAATATGTTCTCCATCAATCTTTTGAGTCAATTAGTGGAAAATAGATGCCTGATTATGTAAAAAATAGGTACTTATGTATTTTTGCAACAATCGCCAACTCAACTAATAAATTGCCAAGTAGGCAACCATGTGTGTCGTACGCGCTGAATTCCCAATCATGTGCTTTGTTACATATAATGTCGCCAATAGGTTGCGGTAATACACAAGTACCACAAAATGTATTAATATCTTAAAAAACTGAGTGTACTGGCACATGATGCATAATAGTTTGGCCTGGAAACTACAGAGATTGAAATTAAAATGACACCTCACAAGCCGAAAAAGACTTTTGTACACAACACATCAGAAGATGAGGATATGATACTTTATAACGCTGATAAATATTTGATGGATTGCCATATAAAAAATGGTTTTATGCACTACATGACACCGACAAGAAATCGGAAAAACTAATTCATTTGATTGTATATAAAATTATTTTTTAAATAACTTGTTCAAATTTAAAGTTATGTTTTACATTACTTTCGAAATTTTAAAACTCACTTTATAGTATTTTAATATTGTAAATGAAAAAAAATTTTTTTTAAAACATTTTAACTAATTTTTTGTCATTTTGTTTTCACATTGATCTACTTTTACCTTGTCCCCACCAAAAATTGATTTTACCTTGTGAATTCGATTCTTATTTTTTATAATATTTTTTCCTAAGCTACTATTACTGTGTTTTAGATGCATTATTTTCATTTTTTAACATATGTTTAGAGCAGTATAGCCAGAATTGGCTCTTGCGCCAAAAAGCCTCAAAATCACTCACTCACTTAAAGTATTGAAAAGGAGGGCAAGTAGGAGGACACTCTTTGAGGGACAGAACCTATTAATGTACCCTATTCTACACTACAACAATTTGAATTGTTCAAAGGCAATATTTTGAGATTGTTCCACAATATTTCAACAAAGGCAATTCATTACTCTTGTAGCGGTACCATCTATATAAGCCAGTAACTACATCCGCACCATGGTGATCATTTTGGTGTAGTGGATAAGTTACTCGGCTTCGGATCCAAAGGTACCTGGTTCTATCCTACCGGATAAGCGCGCCACTTCATTGGTGACCCGGACGTGATTTATGATGATCAGATATTATGAAAGTACACTACAGAGTATCCCCCCAGTGACGAAGTGAACGGCATAAAAATATATACAAAAATAAAGCACTGCAAAATACATAAATTGCACACAGAAGAAACAACAACAATTTATACACAATACGATTAGAGATATAAATTATACTAAGAAAAATTTTTAATTAGTAAGTTAATCTTTTAGGAAAATGTACATGTCTACCAGAACGTGTGGTTCTAGTATTTTTATCAACAACAGTTTTATCTTCAATTTGTTGCTTAGTGAGAGGTGGTGCGAAATCTGAACATTCCTTTTGTGAATTAAAGTCTTCTGAAAATTCAAAAGCTGGCTTGCATCTGTCTATAGTGACAGTTACATTTTTATTATTTATATCAATGACAAAATTTTTATCAGATCTACTTTTAACCAAATGAGGTCCAGTATAAAGAGGGGTTAAAGGGGGTCGAATTTTGTCATTTCTAAGAAAAACGTGTGTGCATGAATTTAATGATTGATGTACATAACTTTTCGTACAACTGTGAGAAACAGGGGATATTGGGCTAAGTTTTCTCATCATAGTTATTAATTTTGAAACATAAGTGGGGTTCACAGACGTCTGAAGAGATTCTGTAGATATGAGATCAGATGGTAAATGTAAAGTAGTACCATAAACTAGTTGAGAGCTTGTTGCTTTTAAATCGTTTTTCATTGCTGAACGTAATCCTAACAATACGATACGCAAAATATCGGACCAACCAGTGTCCTCATGGGCAATAATAGCACTTTTGAGATGCCTGTGGAATCGTTCTATCATTCCATTACTTTGGGGATGGTAAGAAGCTGAATGGATTCTATGGCTGCCCAACATGTTTGTAAGCTCTCTCATTAGAGAAGATTCAAAATTTGTTCCTTGATCAGTTTTAATTGTAACAGGTGTGCCGAAACGGGAAATCCAACCATTTAAAAGTGCACAAGCAGTGGTTTCTGCCAACATGTTTTCGGTAGGAATAACTTCAGGCCACCTGGTATACCTATCTATGATAGTAAGACAATATTTATATCCTTTGGATGGTGGATATGGTCTAATATAATCAATATGAATATATGCAAATCGAGCATCGGGTAGAGCAAATGTGCTAAGTGGAGCTTTGGGATGTCTGAATACTTTCGCTCGCTGACATTTTTCACAAGCTCGAACTCTGTTTTTAATGTCTTTCCTCATTCCTGGCCAAAAGAAACACTTAGAAATTAAATTAAAAGTAGCTGAAATTCCAGGATGAGATAGGAAATGCAAATTTTGAAATACCACTTGTCTGAGAATTTTGGGGATGAAAGGTCGAGGGGTTTCTAGTGATTTATCGCAATACAAAGAAACATCTTCAAGAGGAAAATATTGTTTTTCTAGTTTAATAGAAGAATATGGTTGAAGGAAGGATTGAATTTCATTATCCTGAAGTTGGGTTTGAGCAAACTTTTTGTAATCTAAACTGGGTGGTTTTATAATTGCATCAATTTCTATTCTAGATAATGCATCTGCAACTTTGTTTTCTGTTCCGATTACATAGCGAATATCGGTAGAAAATTGTGAAATATGATCTAGATGTCTGAGTTGACGTGGGGTACATTTTTCTGGTTTCTGCTTGAAAGCACAAGTTAGAGGTTTTTGATCAGTATATATGCTAAATTCACGGCCTTCAAGCATGTGTCTAAACTTTTTAATTGAAGTATATATAGCTAAAAGTTCTCGATCATAAGTAGACCAATTTTGTTGAGTTTTAGAAAGTTTTAAAGATAAAAATGCTATTGGTTCCCAGTTACCGTTAGAGAGCTGCATCAAGGAACTGCCAATGGCGAAATTTGACGCATCAGTCCAAACACTTAAAGGAGCACTAGGAATCGGATGCTTAAGAAGAGTTGCATCAGCTAATGCTGTCTTAGCAGCGATAAATGAATTTTCCGCTTCTTCAGTCCATTCAAGAGGGGTTTGAGGATTTTTAGATGCACGAGAACGTTTCTTTTTGTTTGTGTGACCTTCTAAGGGAGTATGTAGTGGTACCATCTATATAAGCCAGTAACTACCTCCACACCATGGTGATCATTTTGGTGTAGTGGATAAGTTACTCGGCTTCGGATCCAAAGGTACCTGGTTCTATCCTACCGGATAAGCGCGCCACTTAACTCTTTAATGTTGAATGAATAACTCAAATCTTTTTATCATTCAAATGGAATTAATTAATGACAGAACAGAATGTAAATAATTTGATTCATTCCCTAATTCAAAACAATTTTGGAAAGCAATAAAAAAAAGATATGCTTTAAATTTGCAATTAATCATTCCCTCTTTCGCTTTTATACTTCAAGAGTATAATAAATAGAAAGTAAATATACATACCCAACTTATGTACATCAACTTCGAATTTACAAGGAATTCTTTCATTTGTAGCCAGTATATCATCGATTGAAAAGTATTGCTCCTCGGCAAAAACAAAACTTCGCTTTGAGAAATTCATTGATTTATAAATATTAAAAAGATGTGAAAATATACGAAAATTTCTTGATTTTAAAGGATATCAAATAAATTAACGTAAATTATTTAATTAAAAACATTACAAAAATTGCTTGCACATGAAATAAAAGAAATGTTATGCTTTTTAAAAAAAGTAAAAAGTTGATATTGGGAAATCAATATAAATATTTACACTGTAAAATTATAAATTCGCTCGGAAAATTTGTTCATTTCCGGTTTTGTGGGATACGGATCCCCGCGGAAAATTTGAAAACTCAACGTTTCCAAATCTAAGCAAAAACAGACATTTCGTCACAGTTAGTTTGTGAACGAGTTTAAGTGAACTGATCTTTAAGTGGCTTACATTTGAAGTAAGGTTAAGTGGAAATTAAAAGAAGTTTTCGAAATTAAAAAGTAAAAATATCAGATATTTCAATAAGGAACTTTATTTTAATTTAGTTCATATGGTTTTTTCATCAATATTTTTTCGTTCCTTAGCAAAAATTGGCTAGTATTACTGTAGCCCTTAAGGACAGGGTTCGAAAGGGTCAAAAGAAGGCTCAGGTGGGTTTTCAAAAAAGAATTAGTTTAAATTTGTGATTGAAGTACAAACTAGATTAAGAAAGAAAGAATAATTCTGGATGAGATGGTTCGAAGGCATTCAAATTTTGAACAAATCTATATTGCAAGTTTTTTTTTATTGTAGCTGATAAATCTAATCACATCAGATGAACATGAGATTACAAGTTACTATGTTGTAATTCTGAAAATTTTTTTTTTAAAAAAAGTAATCGGTTTAAATGTATTTATTATATAATTTGTTTTTCACAGACAGACCATTTGACTTTTAGACTATTATAAATTGGCAATTCATGCAGCGAAAATTTCTGAATATTTCGTCATATGTATACGTTCAAATTGACAGAAAAATATTGAAAATTTCCTTTAAAATTTGTCGTCTTAGAATTTAAATATGATATCTCTATGAATTAAATTATTTGTTTCTTCCTTTTTAAATAAAATTTCTTTCTGATATTCATTGTATTTATGTTCAGTGGTAAGTATATTAAACATAAAAATAAATTTTAAATATTGTTTTTTGGAGTTTCAGAAGTTATATAAATTACTTGTCACCAGGAATTTCGCATCTTTTAAAACACAACGTTTTATCTTTTTATCCTGCATACCATGTCAATGAGGATAATTTATTGATCATGTAAAATAAATTGATGTTTCTTTTCTTCTAAACCGGAAAATTATGTCGTACGCTTCTTGTTTTGGTTTCGTATCATTGCGTGCCAGCTGCTTAGATTCTAATAGATAATATGACCCGAAGTTTTGAGGCAATTTAATAAAGCGGAGCTTTAAAATTGCTTCGGTTTTTTCAAATTCAAGCGCCGCTTGGATAATAATTAGAAAGTGTTTAAGAATTCTCATTAAAATTGGGTCAATGTAATGTTTTGAAATAATTTTTTTATGGTCTGATTAATTTTAGCTGTTTGTTAGCAAATAAGTTTGCAAAAGTTATCTTTTGAAAGAAATATTTGTGAAAGTTTTTAGTTACAAATTGCAAGGAAACAGGTAAACTCTTAAAAAAATATTTTATCTAAAAATTTTTTATTCTAAATTTTTTTCATTTGTAAAATCATTTATGATTTTAAATTAAAGCTTCAGAAATTGAAATCTTGGAGCTTTGTTATGTTGTATTATTTAAATATGGCACAATTTCATTGTAATCATATTAATATCATTTGAAAAAATTTGGCCAAATGTAATAGTTTATTTTAATTTTGGAATGATTAGCTTTTTATAATTATAGTATCTTCTGTTTTTCAATACCCTATAGAATGGAATATTGAGCATTTTTTAAGGAGTTTTGTATTTAGTTAATTAATAAAAAAAAAGATTTAAATTGCATTTGATTCTTATTTTTATTTAGTTTTGAATATTTTTATGAAATACTTAACAATTTATTTTGCATTATGCAAGACAAAATTTCAAATGTTAGAATACAAAATTAAAGTTCTTACTGAAAGTAAAACATATCTCTGTATGATATATTATCAATAATTAATAAGTGAAATTTTATTTATCCTGTATTCTGAAAACAATTTATTAATAAGTGTAAATAGTGTTAAAAGGAAAGAATTTCTTTTGTGTTTCTAATTTTATAAGATCATCTAAATTTATTCCATTTTAGGATGCAAATTTTTTATCTGCAGTGGGCTCTAGCTAAATTTTTATGCCTTCTCAAAAATAAAAATGTAATTGAATGGTTTAAAAGCATAAATTTTTATTGACATTAGAATTATGTTACTGTTTTAGTTATACATTTTCTTAATGATATTAATTGAAAGAGGTTTTTTAACTTTATATTAAGTTTGATTAATATATCAATTTTTTTGTACAGGTTTATAACATTTCTTTGGGTTATTGAAACACATTTCTGGTACTTAATTATTATATTTTCGATCAGTTTCTTCAAACCAAAAGATATCGCCAAATGCCATGATATGTAACCAGTAGTGGAAAAAAAACCACTCCATCTTGTGCTCCTAAACAGTAATAACGATAAGAGTATTTGGTGATGTCTTTTGAATTGGCGAGATTGTTCAATAGCTTATTATGTAAGTACCTGTATTTAATAATTTGAATTTGAATTATTATTTTTTATTTATTAAATTTAAGTCATGATATTACAATTTATTTGTATTATTTAATATTTAGGGGGTACTTTTCCGTTTTGAGGGGACGTAAAAATGCAACAAAAAAAATCGCCAATCAATTGTATAAAAACTCATTACTTTGCAATCATATTGGCATCATTATATGGAACAAAGCTCATGGCTGCCAATTCAGTGTGTACAACTCATGTGAAATAGGGGTTTCCAACTTGGTGAGTTATCTTGAATGTTGGTGTTGCAATGGTATGCAAGTACGAAAAAAATAACCTTTTTTCTTCAATGTTGAAAGCAATTAAAAATTTCATGTCTCCTCAATAAAATTATTAATTAAGAATTAAATCTGGAATTGAGATTATTAGCTAATTTTGCGTTTGGGTGTTTAATTTGGAGGTGAAAAAATTAACCATCGCTAACTGCAGCCCCCTCCCAAAATGGAAAAGTATCAAAATTTGAAATTATTTTTATTTTAATAGAGGAAAATAAAATCTATGTCTCAATTTCTCAGGATATTTATATAAAGAAGCAAGAATCATGGTGATTTTATACCAGTATATTTTTCATTGGGAGAAAAAGCATGAATATATATTTCATTCATTAATAATATATAGCTATATATTTTAATATGTCATTCATTAATAAACATAAAATGAAGCATTAATATATATTCATTTCTGGTAACTAAATCATTCTTTTGCTCCTTGATCACTTTTCTGTCAAATTTTAACAATTCTCAAGCTCTGTAAGATGTTGAATGAATTCTTTTATCTATTAGACTTTTAACTATAAACATTTTGGATGTTAATTTTAAAAATTTGAATGAAAGTTGTGGAATTTTTCTTGTACAAATAAAATAATTTGTTTGGCATTTTAATTTACATATATATTTTTTCCTCGTATGCATTTCTAGTTTCTGAATTTTTTGAAGTTTCATTTGCAAAAATAATATAGTTGCCAAACATTAAGAGATTGATTTAGATTTTTTATGTATATGGAAAAATATCTATTTTTCATAATGTTGTTCAATAATATAAATGTTCAAAACTTTTTAAGAAATGATGTAATTTGCTTCTAAAGGGAATGAAGTTAATTTGCTTAATTTTTCACTTATTAAACATGAATATTATGTTGTATATGTTCAAACATAATAATAACACTAACGGCATTTGGAGATATTTTTGAGTTGGCGACGTCTTATGGTTCGATGAAATTGGTTGATGGGGGGTATAATACGTAAGTACCATTTTGAAATAAGGCAAAATTTAGTGTATAAAAATATCCTCCCTATAATAAAAGGATGTTTTAATGAGGCTGGTTGGTTAATGTTTTCTCATGGGGGGGGGACAATAGTTAAATAGGACCAAAGGTCTTATAGACAGTATCAGCAATCTGAATGCAGTTATAGTGTAAGTCCTTACAGGAGTTGTTGCTAATGTGCTGCAATTTTGCCAGGATGGTTGGACAAGAGAAATGTCATTTTAATAATTTTAATAAAGTGTTTTCTTTATGAGAATAAAGCCAATAAATGAAATTGTGTGACTAGCAGTATTATATTTATTGAATTAATTGCATTATATGATATAGTTTCTGTTAGTTTTATTATGTTACATTTTTTAATACAACATTTAAGTGAGATACATGCATTTAAATTATATGTATATATATTATTTCAGGTACATAACTTCCATTATGCCTTCTGTACCATTTGAAAGAATACCATTGCCAAGTTTGCAGACTTACACCACAATTAGTGTTGTACTTTTTTCGTGCTCTATATATTATGCCATCCAAGTTACTTCAGATCCCAATTGGGTGATGAATGTTACAGAAAATACTAAGCCCCCAAACACTGGTCAAGAAAATGTTATTCCATTGGACAATCCTTTCGAAAGTGAGCTGAACAATTTAGCACCAATAGAAAGTCACAAACTAATACTACACAAATTGTTAATAAATAATCCAAAGACAAAGAAACTCTATGAAATGTTATACGTAATTGTTGAAGAGCCATTATGTGTTTGGGTAATTTTTGTTCTTTATTTTGCTATAATATATAGTATACGATTTGCTACTTTGTCTTATTTTGTATATTTGCCTTGTTTAAAAGTGATAATTTTCTTATAAGGTAGTGAATTATTGCAATTTTTTATAATTTATTACAGTTTAAATTATATTAATATTATTAAATAAAAATAATTCTTGTTCAATAAAGCATGGTGGTCACAGTAGCCTAGTGGTCAAGGTCACGGACTCGTGGCTGTGTAGCATGTCATGAGTTAGAGCCTAGTGCAGCTAAAGACCCACTGTGTAGAGGGAGTCACAACACGTTAAATCTGTTGAGACTCAAATGTCCTCCTGTTGGTGTGGAAGTTAAAAGAAAGGTGTGCCAGAGCTCAGATGTCATCCTTGTCACTTGACCATGGTTCAAAATTATGAGGTTCGTCCCCAATAGCCCTGGTGCAAATTTATATAGTTCAAAGTTAATACAACTCTCACTCATTCTCAATAAAGCATGATTTAGAGATGTATATTTTTATGAATTATTCCACTAATTTGAGAAATTATTTTATTAAAATTTATATTAGTGTTATATTTAAGTACCCTTTAATATTGTGTGAATGGTATCAAAATATATAAAAATAATTTTTTTATGGGGATGTTTTGTAAGTTTATAGCTTTTTAATAAAATCTTTTTTTTCAGACTTTGATTAATATGGTTTACTGTGTCATGATTTTAATTGGCAAGTGCATCCAGAAAATTGTTTTTGGTGATCTTAGAGCAATTGAGCAGCAGGTATATTTTATTCATAATTTTTAATAAAGTTAAGTCCTAAATAATTTTTAGATTCAACTTTCAAATTGTGAGATCCACTTTATAAATTTCAGTTTATTATGTTAAAATCAAAACAATTATTTAAATATATTATTTTGTTCATGTGAATTTATTTATCATTGTTTAATTTTTTGTCACCGTGAACTGAACGATATTGAAAAAGTATATTATTTTGTACGCTGTGGCAACAAGGAAGTGCTCGTTCTGTTTTTGTTTTATTAACAGTATTCCATGAAAAAATTATTTATAACTAGGTGAGTCTTAGACTCTAGTTGGCATGTTAATTTGTGAAATAAATGAGATTTGGCAGTATTAATAGTTCGGAGTATTAATTTTCAATACAAGAAACTTTTTATTTTTACGATATCTGGCGTCCGGTGACAGGACTATTAAGTGTCAATATGTTTACATCTGTTAAAGGCTTCAAGAAAGAAGACCTAATTTATTTGTGCCAAGAGATCAATGAGGACTTACCGTTGAAGGTTACCATATCTACACTGAAAGATGTAATTTTAAACAGTAAAGAATATAAAAATGATCCAGACTTTGTTTCAACCGTACTAGCTACAACTGTTTCTGAAAGGCAGATAAAGCGCCAAGAAGAAGAGAGAAAGAGCCAAGAAGAGAGAAAGCGCCAAGAAGAAGAAAGAAAACGACAAAGACAGCATGAGTTGGATTTGGCGAGATTAAACTCCCGGACAGTTTTACATACTCTAGATGATCAAACGCCAGAGTCAGGTAGTGTAAAAAAGAAATTTCACTTACCTAAGTTAGAATTACGCCATTTTTCGGGAGATTTAAAGGACTGGTTACCTTTTTGGAGCCAGTTCGAACATGTTCATAATGATGTTGATATAGCACCAGAAAATAAATTTCAGTATTTAGTGCAAGCAACCGTTAGCGGCTCACGCGCTCGGGAGGTAGTGGAAAGTTTTCCACCCACCGGCGCCAACTACGCCAAAGCTGTTGAATCTTTAAAATCGCGTTTTGGTCGAACTGATTTACTTATAGAATTCTATGTCTGCGAGCTTTTAAAATTGGTTTTACAAAACGCTTCGCAAAGTTCGACTGTTAATTTATGTACGCTGTATGACCATTTGGAGTCTCAGATTAGGGCATTAGAGACACTTGGCGTAACAACGGATAAAAGCGCTGCTCTACTTCATCCTTTGGTTGAGTCATGCTTACCGGAAGATATACTAAGAGCATGGCAAAGACAAAGAGGTCCTGATTTCTATCATAGTGGCGAACCACAAGAAAGGCTTAGTAGCTTACTAAAATTCTTAAAATCTGAAGTAGAATCAGAAGAAAGGATTTGTTTGGCGATGCAAGGTTTCGGTTTAAACAAAAATAAAGACAATATTGGGTTTAGAAATAAGAAATTTGAACCAAGAGTAAAACAAAATAAAACACCCACCGCCTCCGGTCTTTTTACCAATCCACATACTCATAAAACCAAAAAGTCATGTGCGTTTTGCGAGAAAACTCATCCCAGTGCAGACTGTTTTTCTGCGCAAAAAATGAGTTTAGATGAAAAACGAAGGATTTTGAGGGGAAAAAATTGTTGTTTTGCCTGTCTGGCTCCCGGTCACCCCGTCCGAAAATGTCATTCATTTTTGAGATGTGTAATTTGCGGGAAGAAACATGTTCCCTTGATGTGCAAAACAAACGAATCAAGAAAAAATGATTTCAAGAAGACGGAAGAAGCTGAAGTTTTCAATGAGGTCAACATGTCCAACCTGAGTGTGGGTCCTAAAGTGTTTTTACAGACTCTAAAGTGTAAGCTCATATCAGATAAAAAAGAAAAAATCGTGCGAATTGTTCTGGACACCGGCTTGCAAAAGTCTTATATTGTAAAGAGTCTTGCCGAAGAAATGGGATACGTTCCTGTAAAGAAAGAAACTCTGGTACATTCACTGTTTGGTGGGATGAAATCTAAAGAATTTGTACATACATGTTACAGAATTAGGTTGAAAAATGTTAAGAACAATTTTGCATGCAACTTTGAAGCTTTGGATCAGGTAGCTATTTGTAATGATGTATCACCTGTGAACTCCGGGCCTTGGTTAAAAGAGCTTCAAGAAAGGGATATAACATTAAGTGATGTGGGAGAAAAGCCACAACCTGTACAAGTGCTTATAGGAGCTGATCTTTTTGGAAAGATTTTAATCGGTCAGCGTAGGATCTTACCATGCGGATTAGTAGCCTTTGAAACTTTGCTTGGGTGGACTCTGTTAGGGAAAGTTCCTGATAGTAAAGTTACTACAAGCAATGCCATGTTAGTGACATAACTTTTCGCTAAAGAGTTTGACATTTCGGACTTCTGGAAACTGGATTCTGTTGGAATCAAGGATCCTATTGAAAAGCTGTCTAAAAAAGAGCAAGAGGATTTGACTACTGAAAATTTTCTTCAAACTGTTAGGTACAATGAAGATAATCACTATGAAGTTCATTTGCCTTGGTTAGATAACTCTGTGTGCCTTTACCTGATAATTTTGAGCAATCTAAAAGAAGGTTAGACACCACAACCAAGAAGTTATTTCAGGAAAATTTGTACGATAGTTATGAGGGCATATTTTCCGAATGGCTGCGTGAAGGAATTATTGAAGAAGTACCAATTGAAGAGAAAGATTTGCCTGCTAATTATCTACCTCACAGACCTGTTAACAAAGTTAGTAAGACAACTCCTATTCGCCCGGTTTTTGATGCATCTGCTCGACTCAAAGGACATCCGTCACTAAATGACTCCTTACATTGTGGTCCAAACTTGATTGAGCTCATTCCTGATATTTTGCTGCGTTTTCGAGAAAAGAAGATTGGTGTAATTGCAGACATAAAGAAAGCCTTTTTGCAAATTAGCCTCTGTAAAGAAGACAGAGACTTCTTGAGATTTCTATGGTGGACAAATAAGGCTTGCAAAGACTACAGGTTTTTTCGGCATACCAGAGTAGTTTTTGGCGTTCGCAGCAGTCCCTTTCTACTAGGAGCTGTATTGAAGTATCATCTTGAGCAAAATACTGATGTTGATCCTTTTGTAACTAGTTGTCTTTTGAAGAGTTTTTATGTAGACAATCTGGTAACCAGCGTCCACAGTGAATTAGATTTGCAGCGAGTGATAAGTGTTTCTAATGAGTTATTAAAAAAAGGTGGTTTCATTCTGTGGGATTGGGAATCTTCACTAACAGAGGATGGAAGATCCTTCAAAACAGATCTGTTAGGCCTTCAATGGAATAAAATTGAAGACTGTTTTTCGCTAAATATCAGCTGGTTGAAAGAAGTAAATGTCGACAACATTACTAAACGCACAATATTATCGGTTACTCACAAAGTGTTTGATCCATTTGGATTTGTATCTCCTGTAATGCTTTGTCCTAAAATTATGCTACAAAAAAACCTGGAAATTATCGTTGGAATGGGACGAAGAAATCACTGGATCCCTTCGACAAGAATTTTTGCAATGGTTTAGGGAACTAAAAGTATTGGAAAATGTTACCGTTCCTCGCTGGATCAATGTTAATCCAAAAAATATGAAGAACTTCTCCATTCATACCTTTTGTGACGCAAGTAGAGATGCATATGCCGCAGTTACGTATCTTGTACAAGAGGGAGAATGTGGAAAGGTGCATTTTTTAGCCTCGAGATCACGAATATCTCCTCTGAAAGTTGCTACAATTCCAAGATTAGAGCTTCTTGCTGCATTGGTGGGAGCAAGATTAACGAAATCTGCGTTGGATGCTGTTGGATGGACGGATATTAGATGTTTTTATTGGAGTGATACTTCTACCGTTCTTACCTGGATCATTAAAGATGAAAATTGGTCTATTTTCGTGAATAACAGAGTCCAAGAAATACGGAATATTAGCCAAGTTTTTTCTTGGCGTCATATTTCTGGCTTTGAAAATCCAGCTGATTTACCCTCCCGAGGATGCAAAGCAAGTATTTTAGTGAAAACTAGATGGTGGGAGGGGCCAAAATGGCTTACTTTATTTGAAGACGAAGGACCATGCAATGAATATGAGTTTGATGAAGATGAGATACTAAAAGAGAAAAGGAAAAGCTCAATATTAGCTTTGGTGTCTGTAAATCAAGATTCATCTGCAGGCTGGTTTTATCAGCGCTTTTCAAAATATGAAAGCATTGTGAAGTAGTGGGATGGATTTTGAGATTTGTAAAGAGCTGCAGATGCGATGTTCAGCTAAGGAAAAAGGGAAGTTTGGATGCTGAAGAATACAGGGCAGCAGAGAAACAAGTGATAAAATTGGTCCAGTCGGAATCTTTTGTGAATGAGCATGATGCAAAACTAAAAACTTTGAGTGCGTATAAGGATGCCGATGGAATAATACGGCTCAAGACGAAAATAATTTTCCGTCAGGATACAGAAGATTTTAGGGAACCAGCTGTTCTCCCGTCCAATCATAAAGTTGTCGAAAGACTAATATTTTCTCACCATATCTTAAATAATCATGCTGGAACTCAAATTTTGCTTAATATTTTGAGAGAACATTTTTGGATTTTGAGAGGAAGAAAAACAGTGCGTTCTGTTATCTCAAAATGTGTCGTTTGCAAAAGATTTTCTTCTAAATGTTGTGATGTTGTATCTGCTCCTTTGCCTGAAGATCGAATACGACAGGCAAACGTGTTCGAGATTTGTGGAATTGACCTGGCGGGACCTTTATTTTTAAAAGATGGAAAGAAGGCTTGGGTATGCATTTTTACATGCGCTGTATATAGAGCTGTCCACTTAGAGCTTGTTTCATCGCTATCGACCGAAAGCTTTTTGCTAGCTCTACGGCGATTTATAGCTCGGAGAGGCCGATGTGAAACCATGTACTGTGATAATGGCACTAATTTTGTCGGAGCTTCCAATTTGCTTAGAAGTTTAGATTGGGGCCGCATTTGTAGCGACAATGCTCTTCGTCCAATTAAGTGGAAATTTAATCCCCCTTCTTCACCATGGTGGGGTGGATGGTGGGAGAGACTAATTGGTATTCTTGTCTTTTGAGAAGAATACTTGGAGGAGCAAGTTTGGCATTTGAGGAGTTGACAACAGTTATTTGTGATTGTGAATCTGTAATCAACTCACGCCCTTTGACTTACATCGACGAATGTGACTCAGAATTTGTTCCACTTACCCCTGCGATGTTTCTTCAGGATATCAAAAACTCTGGTGTTCCAGACTGTGATGCGGCAGATCATAAAAGTCTCAGCCATCGTGTCAAATACAGGTTAGCTTTACAGAAGGACATTTGAAAGAGGTTCAGGTCCAAATATCTTGGATCTTTGATAAGGAGTCCGGAAAAGACTAGAACTTCGATGATAACTCCCGGGGACATTGTTCTCATAAAAAGTGACAACGCCAATCGAATCGACTGGCCACTGGGGAAAGTGACAGAAATTCTGCCAGGGAAAGACGGTGTGTGTCGACTCATTAAACTTAGAACATCTCACGGAGAAATTCTGCGTCCAATTCAGCGCGTCTTCCCTCTAGAGATCTCTTCTAATGATTCGTCTTTTCCACCTGACAAAAATGCATTATCTACAAAAATAGCCTCTATGAAGAATACTATTCTTAAGTGTTCTGACGACAACTCCATCGACTACGCAGTTGTTCAAAACAAGACAAGACTTGGACGGACTGTTAAAATTCCCAAAAGGCTGGATCTCTAATATAGTTGTTGAGCTGTGGGACTTCCACATCTCAAGGTGGGAGGATGTGAGATCCACTTTATAAATTTCAGTTTATTATGTTAAAATCAAAACAATTATTTAAATATATTATTTTGTTCGCGTGAATTTATTTATCATTGTTTAATTTTTTGTCACCGTGAACTGAACGATATTGAAAAAGTATATTATTTTGTATGCTGTGGCAACAAGGAAGTGCTCGTTCTGTTTTTGTTTTATTAACAGTATTCCATGAAAAAATTATTTATAACTAGGTGAGTCTTGGACTCTAGTTGGCATGTTAATTTGTGAAATAAATGAGATTTGGCAGTATTAATAGTTCGGAGTATTAATTTTCAATACAAGAAACTTTTTATTTTTACGATACAAATAGTGCAGAATTTGTTAAAGAAATACCAAAAGTTTAAGGTTGTATTTTTTAAAAATATTTTTAGATTGCTGTATTTTTGCTACAATAATTTTATCAATTCTAATTCCAAAATTCTCTTGATTCATTTCTGGGAAACATTATTATATTTTTCATCTGATCTTTTTAAACATTCATTTATTCATTTTTTTTTCAGAACGATGTTATTTATGCAGAAATTATGATGTGTTTATCTTATTGAGTTTACTTAAACTCTGCAGACATTAAATTTCTTAACATTTTATTTTATTTGTATAAATGATATTTATGTAGAATATGCAGTTTATCAAAATCTTTAAGACATAAAACATACAATCTGTATTTTTTGTATTTTTTGCGTTTATAAATACTCCACCAAAAATTGTTGTAGTGTTTTCTAAAGATTGTGATTAAATTTACTAAAGATTTCAGTTTAAAATAATTTAGCATAAATATTGAATTTAGAATAAATGCTCTATCAGTAATTTCTTCTTGGTAGACTGCCTTGAAAAAATGTTAAAGATTTGCATAGTTTAGTTTCTCATACAAGAGTAACTTAAGATCAAGTTGAGATACAATAATGAATAGTATTATTAGCTTTTAAAGATGTGAAACCATTTGTGATTGTATTATTTATATGGAGTAAAATTTTTACAAATTTATTATTAATAATTACTTATAAAAATAAATTTCATTTTCTCAGTTTAAAAATGTGTAAAAATATAACTGTATTTAAAGTAAGCTTTAACCTAACTCAAATAAATTTATATGAAGCATGCAGTTTATGTGAGCTGTGTCATTGTTCAAGAATTATCCTTATTGCATTTTATTTTATCATTTTATATATAATGAAAATTTTTTTCAATTCTAATTGCAGCATATAAAAGACAAGTTTTGGAATTTCGTTTTCTACAAATTTATTTTCATATTTGGTGTCATGAATGTACAATACATGGATGAAGTACTGATGTGGTGCGGCTGGTTCTCATTTGTTGGTGCCTTTCACTTATTATCAACATTATGTAAAGATAGGTTTGAATATGTAAGCATTTTTTTCCCTTTTTTAAAATTTATATTTTAAACATTTCTTGTACAGTTTTATAATAATTCAGTAGTAATAGTTTTGAAATATAATTTTGTTAGCCTGGAATGCATAAGCATATTTACTTTCTATTAATCAGGAGTACCTTGCTTAGTAAGGCTGCATTCATTGTAGGTTAGTAATGAATTTTAATTAGTAGTGATTGATTTTCTATTATACATTTTGGAAAGATATTATATCAAAATATATATTTTCCAAAATATTCTCACTAAAATAATACCCATTCATATGACATTGATTAGTCAAGTTGAAGCTTGATGGTTAATACATATTGGCTTATGTACAAGTTCAATCTCTTAAAGAAGGAGAATGATTTTATACAATTTAAAAAAATTACATTATCAGTGAGCAAGTTTTCACTTTTTAAATTTCTTTATGGAGAGGGAAAAAGCAAACAATTTGGCATGGTCTTGGTGTATATTTTGTTGCATGGATGTCATGGTCTATTTTGGGAGGTCTTTGTATTTATATATTAGCTTGATCTTTACCGCTGACATACTAATTATTTTTAGTAAATCATTACAAAAGTATATTTTTTTCAAAAATTAACAGAGAATTGTTTAGATTGTTAAAGGGAATGACATCACATTAAAAGATGCATTTAAAAATGTTTGGATATGTTGTTTTGCACCAATACAATGATCCCTCATTTAAAAAATTTTGCATGCACAGTAGCTAAAGAGAATGAGATGCTATGACTGTTATTCACTTGCAGGAATTTTCATGTGTGAGAATAATGGTGGTTCCATTTAATACTTTTATAATGTAATTATATCAAGCTTATTCCCAGAAGTGAAGTGTCTTACATTTTATCTATTTGCAATTATCTTGCTATACTTTAAATATGAAAAAAATTGTAAAAGAAGATGTTGAATTTTAAAAAAAATTGTACTTTGATTTGTTATTAAATTAATGAGAAAATAGAATGTGATCAAGTTTATTTTTATTAGGAATGTATTTTTTATAACTTTTTAGTTGCTTAATATTTCCAAAGTTGCTTATAATATGAAAAATATACCAAATTTACATTAATAATAATAGCTTTCGTTTTTAGTTCACATATTTTTTGTATAAATTGAAGGATTGATTTGAGAAGAGTAGTTGAGAATTCCTTAATTTTTAAACTTTTTTCTGAACCCTACATTGTGTAGAATTTTTTTTGTCTGAATTTTTCTCCAACAACATTATTCGTATTGTTGCACTATTACCTTATAAGAAATGATTTTCTTAATTTTTTCATGTACAATTTAAAAGAAATAGTTTTATAAACTAAAGGACATTGATGAATAAGATTAATGTAGAGAAAAGAAAAATTGTTCTATTTAGAAAGAACACTTTGCAGTTTTTCCTTAAATCTTGTTTTTACATTAGTTTTATTTTCAAAAATTGAGAAATGTTAGAATCTTATTATTCGCCATTTTGCCAATAAAATAACTTGTCAATCTCTTTCAGACTGGAGGTGAGTTCATACACTAAATGGTTTATTTTATTCATTTGTTCTAAAAAAATCTTAATCAATTTAAAGCTTGGAAGATTTTTTTTTTTAATTTTAAGGAAATTTATTTGTCACCTTTGCTTAGAACTGATTTTTTAAAAATGTTGTTTTAGATTAAATGTAAATATATCTTACTTTGAAAAATGTTTCATTTTCTGTATATAGTAACAATGTGATATTACTTTTCAATTAGAATTTTGATGCTGAGTGTTAATAACTGAAATGAATATTCTGAAAGATAAAAAAAATTCTGTTTAAAATAGAGTTTGAATAATTATTGTAATGCTTATTGAATTATAAATAAAATGCATTTATATAATTAATGTAAAATTTTTTAGATATATGTAGATTTGCATATTTACAGCATTTTCATTGTAAAAAATGCATACCTTGAATGATATGCTTTATTCTGCTAATTGTCCTATTTTTGAAATATTCATCTATATATCAAATCATAGATAAATATTAATGTTTCCTTTTAAAGCTTGGAATAATTTTTTATTCCAAATACAAATTGATTACTAAAGTTATTAGTTTCTTTCACTTATGAATAAAATTGTTTTCAGTTAATTTCATTAATCTGAGTCTTATAAATTAAATTAATATGAAATACATACTTAAAAAATTGCATGAATTCATTTGCATTTATTTCTGCAGTCTGAGTTTTAAAATACATACATAAAAAGTTACTGAACAGTTCATTTTTATGGAACAGGAGACATTGTTTACTTGTGTGATTAGTATTTTCCATGCCTGCTATCAAGTATTATGTGACATGTTATATTAATATTAGAATTTTTAAATGTAAAATTTTCTTTTTTATTATAGTTATCATTCTCGCCTACTACTCCAAAATGGGCACATCTGCGTTTGTTCTCTTTAATTTTTTTCATTCTAGCTGTGTCTGTGAGTCTATGTACAATTGTTGGCTTGTATGCAAATTTAAATATATTTTTCTTCATGGCTGCTGAGGTAAATTATTGGTTTTGTATTTCTAATTAGTAAAGTTGTTTAATTTAAATTTTGCATCTTTTACGAAGAAATTAAGTATTTACTGTCACATTGTAAATTGACTTTTTAAGTTGCCCCTTTAGTAAGGGTTTTACTATGATAGTTTAAAGATTTATCTTTATAAAAAAAGGATATATGAATGTTTTCTATTTGTTTATATTTTTTTCATGAGTACACTATGTATATATATCATGGATTAGAAATCTCTATTTTATGTTTGGAATTTTAGTTGTATGATTTTGATAGAATATGGATGATTTTAGAACTCGGAAACAAACCAAATATTTGACATATAAAAAAAATCTATAAAAAGGATGCATGGGATAATAGCATTTGTTGCTCAATATTAATAACTGTTTTAATCTATCCATTAAATATCTAAAATTTGTAAAATCTGGAAATGAAACAAATGTGGAATATCTAAAGATTGATTCTGTACATTATAATTTATTGTAACAATGGGTAATATCTATTATAGACAAATTTTATTTAATATATTTTAGAATTGAATAATTTCCATGAAATGTGAATATAATTTATTATTGAATATAATTAGATGATATAAAATTGCAGATAAAATTTTATATCCTTTTCTGTTGAGAGAGAATCTTGTTCTAAAGATTATAGTTTATAAAAAATTTTTAAATTTACTTATGCTGTGGATATTTTATTGAAGTAAAAAATAGAATAGTGTTAACTTTTTTAATTATCTTTTTTTTATATTTTTAAAATTTGAATAAAGCTAGAGTGTTTTAGAAATTTGTTTTTTAATTTCAAGAAAATTCTGTAATTAAATCTTATTGAATTTCTTTAATTATTGATACCTTCAGTCTATTTCATTCATCCACTTGTGCAAAAAATTATGTAAAATTTTAATTTATTTATTGTTTACTGTTTCAGCAATCAAAGTAACATTACGAGAGAAATATTTTATCTATTGTAGAAACTGGACAAAAAAATGTATATATTTTCATTTGTGCATTTTGAAACTTTTGAATTCAATGCAAATATTTAATCAAGCTGATTATCAATTTAGGCAGCATCCATTTATTTAGTTTTCCTTTTTGTAATTTTTATAAAAATAATGCAAATTAATAATAGTTTGCATTCATTCATAAGTGAAATATCCATTGTCCTATCCTGTCACTGAGAACTGACAATATTTAAAATGAATTATATAATATGTATCATGTTGGATATTTTTTTTTTGTAAATTTTATTTTGATCAATATTTTATTTCTCTTTTAGTGGACTTTGGTTATCATTAGAACAATCTATGTCCTTGTCAGGTTTGTACTTTCAAAGTTTTGAGTCTTAATTGCCTATAAAAATCGTTTTTCTTGAATGTTGTTACATAATTTTTTCTGTATTCAGATATATCATTTACTTATATGACATAACATATGAAGGAGTGTGGGAAAATAGAGGTGTTTTCACTTACTATTGTGAACTTGCTTGTGAATTGTCAAGCCTTGTAATTGACTTCCTTCATCATGTTCATATGCTAGTAAGAATATTATTTTCTATATTTGTATTTTTGTTACCATTGAGAATAGTTTTCATAAAGTAGAGATATTGGAATGGACTAAATTTGTGGGACATCATAGTCACATGATAAACACAATCACCTGTTTCCAGTCAATCAGTTCATGCACTTTGCTGTTGCCAACTTAAACTTCTTGCACAAATTTTCTTTTAAAAAGTACATATTTGTCAACACTTATAAAACACATAGGTAAACGAAATGCGCTTGATTTAAAATATGTACTGGACACACAAAATGCATTTAATGTATAATATAAGAATTTTTTTAAAATTATGAAATATTTTTTGAAGAATCATACTTGGACACCTTTACCCAAATTATCTGATTTAAAATTTTATCTAAATTTTACAAGTAGGGAACAAGTACAAGTCTAATATCAGTTTAGAATTCAAGGAGAACACATGATTGTATTTATTATGTAATTGTCATGAATTTAGCTCATTGCAAGCAGTATTTGTATTCTTAATAGCCATTCAGTTATATGTATATATATGTCAAAAAAATTGATTACCACTTTTAAATTAAGCATAGAAAAATTTAACTAAAAAATTGTAAGATTATTACATTTAAGTAAAGATGTTTAGAAAGTTATTTCATTTATTTTCTCTCTTTGTTTGGTACATTTTTTCCATAATTGCTAAAGGTAATTAATTAATTAACCCTCCTTCTCTCTGTCAGACTTTTTTCTCTCCAATTTCTGTCTCCAAAAAAAGCATGTTTTTAATTGCAGATAATTAATATATATACTACCCTAAGCTCAAAAATGCAAAATATTTTTTTATAAGCATTTTTTATTTGACCAGCTGGTGGTAAAATATGTGAGGTCCCATTCACTGATCTCCAATTTTCTCTGTAATGCACCTTAGTTTCAAATTTTAAACAATACACTAATAATATATATATATATATGATTTTACAAATTTTTAGATGTTTAAGATAATTTCTATAAAACTATTTGTTTAAAAATGTTTTGAAATAGTTTATTACATGTTTTCGAAAATAGTACCTTACTGTTAAAACAGCTTTACAATCTGTTCGGATTTCAGAGCATAAAAGCTACAATTATCAAAACACTAAAATAATTTATTACAGATTTTTTTGCTTGCTTTGTCAAAAAATTTTTGTTAATGTGTATCAAAAATATCTTAAATGGTTTTTTAGTTAAAGATTTAACACACATCAAACCATGTGAAAAATTTCAATTCAGTGTGGGATAGCGTTAAGCAACAATTGAGGAGAAAGTAAAATTAGCTGCACCATTTTTAGAAATATTCAGAAATTAAAAAAAAAATTGATAAATTTATATAGATGTGTTATAGTGACAAAATCAGTTTCAATGATACAACTTTTCTCTCTTTGTTGCATGACATGCACTCCCAATGTATGAGATGCAAAGCCGACCAAGTAAGGTTATGAAACAATTATTTGTACAGAATTGCATACATATAAATACTAAAAACATGGTTCTTATAATGCAGTATAATCAAAAGTTAATTTAAAATAAAATCATTGTGGTTGAATATCTATTATTTTTCCCATTCTTATAGTTGAATTATAAGTTCATGTTATATTTACAATGTATTGTTAAAAATGCTTCATTCAACTTTTCTATGTATTACAAATTTTGATTTGTTTCATTTTTTTCATTTGCAAAAAATAATTTAAATACCAATAAGAGAAGTGATTATATTTTCTTTTCGCTATTTTACTATAGTATCCAATAAAAAAAAGTCCCCCTTTCCTCCCAAAAAAATTGATTACTAATTGTTAGCCTATTATTTTGTAACAGATATTGCTTACTTTGTTTTGAAAAAAAAATAACATTAACGTCTGATCAATATTAGCATATTTTAAATTTGCCATAGGGAGGTATTTCTTTTTTCCCTTTTTTTTTAAATAATTGGATGAGGTTAATTTAAATATATCTTATGTTACATGTGAAAAGTCAAGCTTTTTTTCATTGAATAGTAAAATAATATCATTAAATGTATTTTGATATTTATTTGAAATATTATGTGGTAGAAGGTTTGAGGTTAAGGTATGCAAAAGTTAAATTTTAGAGAAAATTTTGGTAGCAGATTTGCTTTTTTTTGTAGATTACAATGTATGTGCTTGTTGCCATCAAGAAGGTGAGTTATCCTTTTTCTCATTTTTGTTTATGCTTTTGTGTTTTTCCTTTCTTGCGTCTTTTTTTTGTTTTGTTTAAGTTGAATGAAGCATCCAGGTATAAACCAGTGTTTTAATTTTATTTTTCATTCAAAAATAATTTTGTTGGGATTTTTTTTTTGAGAATGGATTTTTAAATAGGCTGTAGTTTAATCTCTTTTGAAAATACAGTCTGTCCACTATTTAACAAACTTGCTAAATCATGAAAAAAGTTTATTATGTGGAAAATTCATTTTATGGGGATTCATCTTTCATTGTACCAGGTTTTTGTTTCCTGGAAAAAGACTGCAAAATAGAGAAATTCGCAAAATAGAGGTCTGACTGTTTTTCAATTTGAACATGTAGGGGGGGGGGTTAATTTTAAGTTAACAACAAAAAGTGAAACAAGAGTTGTTAAAAATATGTCAATGAAAGTTAATGCAATTTGAAATAGCAATAAAGCTTTCATTTTTGAAAAATTTTTTTATAAAGAAATCATGTGTTGGAAAAAAAAAACCAAAAGAAATTTTAAATTTTAGGTATTTTGTTGTTGTTTCTTTATATAATGAAAATATTAAATACCTATAAATCTTTATTAAAAATAACAATATTTTTTAAAGAAAATTACAATAAAAAAATTACATTATTAAACTAAAATGAAAGAAAGCTATTAATGTTGAAATGTTTGTGCTTGTTAAAAATAATCCTATATTTCAATTAATTTTTTAAAAATGACTTTTATAAGATTTAAATTGGCTAATTTTTATATTGTATAACTAAGAATGCAATAAAAAATTAAAAAATATAATAAATTTTCTTTTGTGAGTATTGTATTTTCTAAGAAGTACATTTTATTATCTGTATTTGTAAATATGGCATTAATTTTACTATGATGTGATGTGAAATATTAGATTTTTTTTTTCAGTCTCTAAAAAATAAAATTTTGATTTTGTAAAAAATTATTAACTTTGAACTTTGGTTAAATGTTCATTTTACTTTCAGCTCTGGAGAAATATCTTCCTTTCTGTTGCCAGTTTGATTATTTGTATGCAGCTGAGATGTTTCATTAATGATATTCAGAGAAAAATTTTACGACACAAAAATTACTTAAGAGTGTCACGGCATTTAGAAAATAAGTAAGCAGCTATATGTTTGTTAAAACAGTATTTATTTTTGTATTACAATAAGTCTTTGAAATTTTGTAGTCTTTTATGAAAAGACGATTTTTTTCAACTTTTGGTAACATCAGCAATAAAACATTCTTATTTAAATTAGAAATTTCATAAATTAATCACAATATAACTGGATTAGTATGAAATATGTCCTCTTTTAGCAGAAATGATTTGTTAAACACATTTTGTCATTGACTCGACTAGATTAATGCATATATTATTCTTACTGAGAGATATTAGTCATTTAAAAGGGGAAAAAAACATACATTAATGATGTTCCTAATTGAGATTACTTGGTCACCTTTTCCTGTACTTTTACACTGGATTTAAAAAATAGAATATAATGATGAGTAAATTAAATAAGCAAAATAGTGAAAATAAGTGAAAGGTTTATTATTAAATTTAAATATGGATATGAATTAGGTTAAATTTATAAATTTCAATGAAAAAAACAACAACATATTACTTAAATAAAGCATTGAAAATGTAAGTTAAATGCTTTGATGTAACATTAAGGACTTTTTTACATTTATGGGAATTTGTTAATTGAACTCTATATTAAATGATAAAAAATGCTACTTTTTATGATTTTCTGTACATTTCACCCATCATTAATAAAAATGCCTCTTCTGTTTTTAAAAAAATCCCCCTAGTCATCATTTAACTATACCTATAATTTTCTCGACTCATGAAGAAATTTAATTTTCAATTTAATTTTAAATTTGATCTCAATTGGGACATTGGTCTATATATAAAAGGGAGTAATGGGAAAAGGAACTTTTTGATAAGCTTTAAGGTACCTTAGGTGATAGCTATTTCTGTGGGATGTATTACATAACATATTAATTTTGTTTAATGTAAGCTGTATCAAAAATAATGGTTCATTTGTTACATATTGCTAGAATTATTTTTCTTTTAGGATTAAAGAATAATTAAGGATTAAAGAGTAAGTTTTTATGTTAATATAATTTATGAATACTGAAATTAAATATGAATGCAATAACAGAATTATAAAGTACAACATTTTTGAAGACGTTCCTTGCAGAAAGTTTGATGAAGCTGGGTGATTATCAAAGTATATAATTTTTCCAAGTTACCTTTAGTATAAACCATTGTCATATTATGTACTTTGAAGAAAAATGTTTTATATTCACCTGCAAGCTCTCCTTTTGAAATAATTTTTTGTTTTAGCTTCTCATTAGCTACTAAGGAAGAACTAGATGCCAATTCTGATGATTGTGCTATTTGTTGGGATAGAATGGAATCTGCTAGAAAACTACCATGTGGTCATCTATTTCACACGTGAGTGCACTTGAGATATTTCATTTTTTTAAATGCCATATGTATATTTACAGATTTCAGTATGATGCAGGGACATCTGAAATTTATTTTTATACAGCACACAATATGTGATGTATTTAGCATTGTATATTTACTTCTATGTCAAAAGTAAAACAGAATATTTTGAAAATAAAGTACTTTTTAATGGATAATTTTTTTGTGAGATTTAGAAAGATTTTTTTTTATATACTTATAAATTTATAAAAATGTTGATTTTTTAAAAAACTTTTCATTGATATGAAATGTTTCTTTTATGAAATGTTTTAAATTATAAATGTGACATAATGATATAACAAAGGCATATATTCAAAACCATAAATTCAAACATATTACCGTATTTTCCTGTATATAATCTGCAGTGGCATATTATCTGCAAAACCATTTTTTTGAGTGCAAAAATAAGAAACGTTGCATAATCCGCAGCAATTTTTACGACGAATAATCCAAAATACTTACTGCCGATAATGTAGTGGCAGGAAAAAAAAATACACAAAATCATTAAAATTATAATTAATAAATTCTACAGAAAAAAAACTCCTTTTATGAAATTCTTTTTCTCCATCGGACATCCATTGTTACCATAATTTCTAACCTTTAGATTTTAATATATTCCGACATCTAAAGACTAATTTCTTTGTCAGTCCTGCAGGTGAGAGTTGCAGATGTGGACTTCAGGGCATTTTTAACTTTCTTACTGGGATGTGCTTCATAGAGTCCATAATTAAAAAGCTTTGGGTCACATTTTTCAAAATTAGCCTTGTTCCCCCCCTCCACAACTGAATATTTGATTCATCAACGTTAAACAAACTTGCAGTTTCCTGATTTCGTACTTCGGTAGCCTTTTCTATAATGTTTAATTCAAAATCAGCCATGTAATTTACATACTTCCACTTCAACATGAGGATGTATGAACTTGAATATTTTCAAGGCAAAATAGCTCATGTCAAGACAGAATGCGAAATGAAGCCAGCAACTAGCAAATGTAATATCTTTCCAAGGGACTGAATTTGTTCCTAAATGTAATTGGGCAAAACGGATTGTAGCTGAAATACATCGGTTGAGTCAAAAAAGCTTTCAGCAGCATCTGTTATTTATTTTATAAAACTTAAATGGTATTTCTTTCAAAACTTTATTATATGCGTTTGTGATTGAGAATGTTTTTTATCATATTATCCGCAGCAAAGTATAATAAGCACAAGGAAATTTGAAACTTTTTTTAGCACGTAATCTGCGGCTTATATACTGTAAAATAAGGTAATGTCTTTTAAAAAGATTATGTGAAATTTAAGGGTAAAAAAGGTAAAGGCTTTTTATGTTAAAAAATTATAAATAGAACTTGAGGGTTCTAATAATTTACTATGAATAATTATGAAAATTTTTTTTTTGTCTAATTCTTAACAGAACAGCTTTGTATATTTTAAGATCAAGCAATATTAAAAGACCAATACATAGCTTAATATGTTTTAATTCACATATGCCTTATTTACTTGAATCTAAACTGCACCCCAAATTCTCAACAAGTCTTTGTGAAAAATAGTTAAGAACCTGTAATTGCTCTAATTTTCCCATTAAATGCATTTTTTTAAAATTCGACTGTAAGCCACATCTAATTTTCAATAGCTTTAATATTGGGAAAAAGGTGCAGCTTAGATTGGAGTAAATACAGTAATATGAAATTGTGTTAAAAACTTTCTTTCAGCTCTTGCTTACATTCATGGCTTGAGCAGGTGACAAATTGTCCAACTTGTCGTACATCACTTGTGCCAAAACAAAACACCTCCTCTGATGGAAATCCTCTGGGACAAGATCCTCGCCAGCCAACACAAACAACAAATCACTTCTTTCATTTTGATGGCAAGTTTTTTTAAAATCTTCATTTTATTCAAGTAAGAAAAAAAAAAAAACACAACAAAAAAGTAGCTATAGAAATATGTATTTAATTGAAGGCTATATTTTTGATGTTAAAGCATTGCACTCTTAACATAATGTTTTTCAGTGTGAAAAATATTGAAAGATTAATCAGTTTGATACAAAATTGCATTAGAGCAAGGGTTAGCAAACTGTGGCTCTTTGCATAGATGCTTGTGGCTCTTCAGCATTCTGCTTTGCATCATTAGAAAAAATATAGCTATGTCTTCTAAAAATTATTTCATTTCCTCTTTTTTCATTCTTAGTTATGTATTAAAAAAAATCTTGACTGCAGTATACATTGGAAGATTTGACTGGCTTAAGACAGTTACTTTGGTATCAATTTTTCCCATTAACAAAGTTTATAGAGAATTGGCAAAAAATATTAAAATTATTTCTAAAACAGTAAAAAAAATTAAAGTATTTGTATAAATGTTATACAGTAACGTTTACTTATTTGCATTCTCCCCATGATTTTGGAAACATTGATGAATAGACATAAGATACACTTAAACTTAGGAACACATTCCGTATTTTAAAATATGCTTAAGGATTAATAGAGTGTTGAAATGAGTTTTCTATGCTAGAACAACTGAAGTCTATTTGAATAATTAGAGTAAACATGACTTTCAAGAATAAAGCTCTTGGGTATTATTGGTATGAAAATATATTTTCATACAGCTTGGAAGTTTAATTCTCACCATTATATTTTGACAATGATTGCTCTTGCATTGAGGCTCAGAAATAAAAATATTTTCAATAGTTAGAGGAAAATATTTTAGTAAAGTGTTTGCTTTTGACTGAATTGGTAATTTTTTTTCAATAATTTTGTTCTGTAGTTTGTCTCTTGAACTTTTGTATAAAATAGATTTCTAACTTTAAATACTGAAGGAAAAAAATCTATACCAATGGTATCTTTATAATTTTAAAATATAAGGTATGGTAACTAGGTATATGTAATACAATCGTATAATCTTGTGGTGATATTGAGACCTATTTGTCTTGTTATGTGTTCTGGGTGTAATTATTTTTTAATTGGTTTTCAACTGAAGACAGCTTTGAAGATTAGAATAAAGACTGAAATATTCATTTATATTGTAAAAACCTGTTCTTTGTGTAGTAAATTTTTATTTAAAAAAAATCTAAAATTAATCAGTTGCAAATGTAATCATTAATAAGTGATTGCTTTGTGATTTAGCATTTCCAAATGTGATATTTTCCTTTTTTGCTTTTATTAAATGAAAAATCTTTCTATACATTAAAACAAAATTTCATGTTGAGGAATTACTGTATGCATATTGAAACAAAAGTATCCTTACGAACACTTCTCTGAATATTTTGATTAAAATATAAACTATTTCTTCTGTTTTTTAAAAATAAGTTTATTATTTGTGTAGTTATCAGCTCTCCTACTATTGTCATTGAAAGTAGCATAATTCCTGAACATTAAAAAAAGTTATTTGAAATGGATTAGTTATTTTAGTGATATTTTTAAAATTTTTGATGGCAAGATCATTTTAGAAAAATTTAAAATTGTAATAAATTTCTCAAACTTTGTTTATTTAAAAACATTAAGTATTTTATTATAAATTTTAAAAGTATCAGGAATTTATTTTTATGAAATACATTTTTTTCTTTCATTATTTCTTAAGCATGCATTTTTATTTTAGTAATAATGTAATACTAGTTTATTTCTAGAAAATCTTACAAATAAAATTTAATACGCATAAATGTAATTATAATATATTTTACCAAAAAAATATATTTTAATTTCTATTTTTCACAGGTCTTAATCTAGTACAAATTTTCGTAGTTTTAATTTATCTTGGTATAAAAGACAAATTTTTTTGTAAAATTTTTGTTAGTATTCTAAGTTGTTATCCCCCACTCAAAATAAAAATGTCTCCAAAATACTTCAAAATAAATTTTTTTGGTCTAGTTTTAATATATTTTTAATTTTAAGTAATTATATGTTGGCTTATTATTCCTGTTTTCCAGGCTCCCGTTATGTTAGCTGGCTCCCTAGTTTTTCTGTTGAAGTCAGTCACACTAGTTTATTGGGTGAAAGACCACCTGTGATTCCTACACGTCCTTCTCAATTGGACAGCATGGTGAATTTATATATTTTTTTTCTTATTTTGATTATTTAGGATTGCTAGTTTTCATATTTTCTGTCATAATTATAGTGACATTTATTATTGTTGATTTTTATTTATCTTCATATAAAAACAAAATTTTCAAATTTATGAAAACTTTGTTAATTATCTTTACTGATATGTAGTTTTTAAGAGGTTAGTGGTATAGTAAGCAAGTATAGATTTTTTTTGTTGTAAAAATCGAATTTAAAAAGTAGGCAGTGAAACTGTGTATATTTTATTTTTCATTTGGCAGAAAAAGAATTGATTCATTTGTTTAGTATCTTTTGTCTGATTTGGTTTGACGAAAAAATATATTGTTTTTAATTTGAAGGAATTATTACTAAAGTGCATCTTATTATACTTACCCTACTTATTTAAATGAATACTTGTGGTTAATTTTCTTACCAAAAAGTAAAAACATATTATAGTTAGACTCGCATCTTATTTGGTTGATAGTTTTTAGAATCCAATTTGCTTTCCCCCAATTTATTTTTAATAGAAAAGGAGTCTCATGGGTGTTCATGCTGAAAAAAAGTCATGTTCATTTTAGTTAGATTGGTGATTATTTTATTCACAAATATTCTGTAAAAATACATAAACATCATATAATGAAATTAATTTAGCCATATCGTGAGTGATATTTGTTCAGAACATACAAATAAAGTTATATTTAATGTTTTGTTAATGTGATTTTTAAAGATTTTTTTTTGAAATCCAAATTTTTATTAAAACAAAGCTTATTGCAGTTTGTTTTAACTGTATATGAGGTGCGACACACACACACACACACACACACACAAAAACGAGACTAAGTGTATAGCTTGAAAAAAGAGTGGAATTGGTATCAATTGTTTTGTTGATGTCATCTTGCACACCTTCTCTAGCCATGTGGCCAGTTTCAACTTAGCTGATCATGCAGTTGGGAGTACTGTGTCATTGAGTGAACATGTGCAACTGCATTCTGCTGGAAAAATGTCTAATGTAAAAAACCGAACAGCGAATCAACATTGTTTCTTGTGAAACTTAAGAAATCAGCCACAAAAACATTTCAAATGTTAACCAAGGCTTATGGAAATGAAACTTTGCCTCCTGCATATGTGTTTGAATGTCATAAGCGATTTTCAGTGGGAAGGGACTGTGTGCAAGATGATGAATGTTCTGGGCACCCAAGGTCAGCGATTACAGACCAAAAGTGTTGATAAAGTTTGTGATGTGATCCGGGGTGACTAAAGATTAACTGTTCGTGTAGTGGTAGAGTTGGTTAACTTGAATAGGGAAGCTATTTGATGTATTTTAACTGACAAATTTTGCACGAGGAAGATTTATGCGAAGGTTGTTCTAAAGGTACTGTCTGATGACCAAAAACAGTGTCATAAAGATGTGTGTGTGGACATGTTAGAGTGCTTTGCAAACAAGCTAAATTTATTGGATCTTTTGTAACATAGGTTTTTACCTATGACCCAGAAGGTAAGTGCCAGTTGATGCAGTGGAAATCTTCAGGATTCCCAAGATCCAAAAAAGCTTGCATGTTAAAAACAAAACTGAAGGCAATATTAATTGTCTTTGACATTCATGAAATTGTAATGATTGAGTGGGTTCTCAGAGGTCAGATTGTTAATCAACGCTACTACATTGAAGTAGTGAAAAGATTTCATGAAAAAATTAGGAGAAAAAGGCCACAGTTGTTGAGTGATGGATGGTTGTTGCACCAGGGCAATGAACCTACTCACATGACTTATATCTGTCCAGCAGTTTCTGATCTGCAAAAACATTACTGTGATGGGACATCCTCCATATTCACCTGATTTGGCTCCATGCAATTTCTTTTTATTTTCTACAATTAAATATTGCTTAAAAGGAACCCATTTTACCTCAGTTAAAGTGGTTCAGGCAAAAATGGAGAATTTCCTGAAGGGCCTTCCAAAAATCTCATTCCAGAACTGTTGCCAGCAGTGGCAGAACTGAATGCAGAAGGATGTGAATGCTGGAGGAGATTACTTTGAAGGTGATAATGTCATGGAGAACTGATTCTGTTAGTACTATGATTTATTGGACCAGTCTTGTTTTTTTTTGTTGCACCTTGTTATCTTTATTATGTACTTGTTATTGCCATAGACATTATGCCTTTGCTAATATTTTAAATTTTCTTAAGGTGCACCAAGTTCTCCAAATGTTTCCACACATGCCTTATTCTTTAATCCTAGAAGATCTTTTAATTACACATTCTGTGGAACAAACTGTTGAAAATATACTTGAAGAAAGGCTTGTAGCTCCAACTGTAAGTAATTTCATTTATTTTTCAATGGTATTACATGGAAAAAGTTAGTTTAATCTTTTTTGTTATTTTAATCACATGTATTAGGCTGTATAAGTTAATCTTTTAATAATCTGTTTATTATTTTCTAAATTTCTTAATAAATCATAAATTTTCAGAAAAGGTAATTCATCCCTTTTAAATATACTGTTCTCTCTTTTATGTATAAATTTCTCTTTTTCCTGAAACTCCTGTTTTTAAATGTTCGGAAATATTATTTTATTTACATATTTAAATCCTGAAAATTATTTCATGCTACTGTTGTAAAAACATGGTATGCTTTTTTATATCATTATATTGTTACTGAGAACTTTTTCATGTTATAGTTAAATAGTTTTTTTTCCTGAAGTATATTGATGTTTAATGGCAAGTTTCCTCTTGTACATTACTTTTTATTTCATAGAATTAAACTATTGTAGTAAATTCAGCTTAATATTAGTTGTGCATCTTTTCTTAAAATTTTTCTTTTGTCGTTAAAGAGAGCATATTTTGAAATTTTTGTGTTTTCAGGTTTCTTAAAAAAGAAATTTGTCTTTAATTTCAATCACAAGCCAATTTTAAATTTAAAAGATTTTCCTGATAAAAAAAACTTTTTCAGTTCCTACTATTAGTTCACACTCCTATATATTTTCAAATTTTTAATCATTAATAAAATACTTTTTATTCATCCACCCAAGTTCAAAAACATTTTTTTAAAACTTGTAGTGGATGACACTTGATGTTATTACAGTTTTTCAAATATTAATTCGTTAATTCTGATAAGTAAGGAAAATGGAAAATTGCGAGAAAAATCACTTTCTATTTTGCCACTTAATATTGTGATCCTGTCATATGTATATATATATTTATATTAATTGTAATTAATAAAAAGTTACTAAAATAAAATTTTTCTTTGCTGATCTAAGTATGAATTGACTTAAAATTAAAAAAAAAAATATTATGTTATCTGTACATAGTTTCATCTTGTTAATGGTATTAAAAAATGTAGGATTAGGAAATATTGAGGATGTATTTATTCTTAAGTGTAAAAAATGTAAAAGTATACAAAAATTTTTGAAAATGTATTTTTTATATTTTATAAAACTTTTAAAAAAATCGCATTCCATGCTGATCAAGAATGGGTAAAGTTGCACAGAGTTAAGAAGGGCAGAGAATAACAAAACAATTAATATATTATAACCATTTCTATAAACTAATTATCCAGCAATAGTTAAATTTAGAATCCCAGTGGCTGAGTGGTAGTGTATCATACTTTCATGACTGCAGGTTCAGGGTTCAAATCCCAGGCCGAGCAAGGTCGATTCAGCCTTTCATCCCTTCAGTGGGTCAATAAATGAGTACCAAGAGCTTACCTGGGATTTGAACACTGGGGATTTTGTGTCATACTGATCACTTGACTGAAACATTTGCACATACACCCCAATACCTAAGGTCATGTAAACTGAGATAGGCACAGTAGGCCTTGGCAATTGCACCGCTAAGTTCAGTTCAGTTTTAAAAATCTGTGCTTTGTCAAGTTTGAGTTGTTTGTTCATGTATAATTAAAGTTATTTTTTAATGTGATTTTTGAAATAAAAGCTAAAAGAATATATGCAAGTATTAGAATGTTTAACACTCTAAATTTGATCATTCCCAGTGGAAATAATTTAAATAACGTGACTTGTTTGTGCAACCATTTTTTGAAATTTTCTGCAGTAAGACATTATACTATGGAATATGAACAATTTATTTTTTATTTATGACTTCTAGGAATAATTTAAAATTAGTTTAAAAAAGTAAGACCCTAAGAAGTATGGAATGTTTGATTTTGATGTAATAAAAAAAACGAGAGCACATGCTACAAAATAAATCGGAGTTTTTGTAATTGTAATAGTAAAAGTCAACTTTTAACAATTTTAATTAACCAATTCTCTTCTGTATAGGTTATGAAACCTCAAATTAATTATGTTTAAATTGTATTTAATGCAATATATAAAGTATAGAATTGACTTGTAATGACCTTTATTTTGCTTTATAAAAAATAAAATTTGTTGTTGTTGTCACTTATGCCACCTGTCTGATGTAGTCAGATCGAGGCCCACGAAATTCATCATGGCAACGGGCTAAAGATACGCCTGTCGTTAGCCGAAGCTTTGAGCCCACGAAGGTGACTGTACGATTTTGCTCAGGATAGATGGCAACACCATTCGGACACATTGATTTAACCAGCACGTACTCCATGCTCGTATAAAATTTAGTATAGTCCCAGTATAAAATTTAGATTAATCAACAAGAGAAATAATTATGTTGTTAGTAATTAGTAGTTTATACTGGAAATTTGTTTTTCTACCACCTGGGTGTTGTTTCCTACCACTTCATTATACTAATGGTTGCTCTGTTCTTTACATTTTTGTGGCAACCTATCTTAATAGTGCGAGGGTGAACAATATTTTCTAGTGCCAGAGGGCATTAGGTATCACTGCACTGTTTATTGTTAATTCCCTTCTTCCCTTAGTATGCAAATTAGTAATTTTGGAGCATGTAATAACAGTTTTTTATTAGTGATTTTGGCTTTAACATTGCTGCACAAATTAAACAAATTTTGTTTGAAATAATGAATGACTTTTAAAACTATGTTTATAAAATACTATTTTTACAAATATATTTAGAGAACTATTATTTTTACATTAACATTTTCTCATTTTTAAATTTAATTCGTATTCTATGATTTGTTTTTGCTTTTGATTAATTTATTTTGTAATAAAATTGGCTTTAACTCTAAACCTACCAAAGCTATGAAATGGCATCTTTTGGGACTTTAATCAAAATTGTTAAATTTCAGGTTTTCATTTTTTTTTTAGCTTATTGCTCGAACTTTTTTAATGTGTAGCTTAATGTAATGTGTAAGTTTTTCAATATCTATTTCTTTTTCTTTCATTTTTCTTGATAATCGTATGCATTTTACTGTTTTCTACCATAAGCAATCTTTTAACCCCTGGAAAATTTCTGAAATTTTATAAAGTTATCTGCATTGAAATCTGAGTTTTCTAAGAAAATATCCAATTGTATTTATGTACAATTTTTGGCCCAGTATGTAGGGCTGGCCACAGGTAATCCGCGAGACTAAATGACAATCATTACAAATATTTGCCTTGTCAGCTCTATTTATAATAGGCTACAAACTTTGGGTAATAAATACAAATGGTTTAATAGTAATTTTTCTATTTTTTTATTATTCAAATAATTCAAAAATATACTTCTGAAATGTCAATGCAAAGGAAATTGTGGGAAGAAATAAATAATACAGGGTTATTCATAATTCCCTCCAAGGTTTTGGAGTGCAGTAGTAATAAAACTAAGACAAATACAGTAAAAAATAAGAACATATGAAGAATACAGAAAAAACTCAAGTTTTATTTACGGATTTTATTGTTTTATATGTGAACTCTAGATCAAACAGCATATATTAATGTGACAGTCCAGTTCCTGCCACACTCATCTTGGTACTATCAATGCTATGGACAGTATGTGTTACCCTTTCCTTGTTACCTGAAAATTTGATCTTTTAAGTAAGACCCAAGTTTTTGTACATGACTTGCTGCATGATATAGAACTGCATGAAAGGATAAAATGTTGTCAATGTTGAGTAAAATGTGGAAGGAAATGGACTATCACATTGATGTATGCCATTTGACCGAGAGTTCACATATAGAACTTAACTCAGTGATGCAACAGTGCCTGAGGACCAAGGCCTTCTGTGCCCATACCAGTATACATGACCTTGGGCCTTGAGGAGCATCAGCAAATGTTCCAATCAAGTGGTCAGTCTGAGGCAAAGCCCCCAGTGTTAAGTTCCCAAGCAAGCTTGGTACTCATTTATCGACCCACTGAAGGAATGAAAGGCTTAATCGACCTTGCCCAGCCTGAGGTTTGAACCTTGGACCTGTGGTGTGGAAGTGTGATGCACTTCTTCTCAGCCACTGGTCTGTTCACATGTGAAATATGTAAATAAAACTTCATTTTTTTTATGTGTTCTTTTTTTACTGTATTCGTCTTAGTTTTTTTGCTGAAAAACCTCTTGGATATTTATGAATAAGCATATTATGCTCTGAAATAGATGAAAAAAATTCTGAAAGTAAGGATTTTATATATGATCTAATGGACACTATCTCTGAGCAATTCAACATGGACAGTAACAAAAAGAGCACTGTGAATATGCATAAGGGTTGAAAAAGAATGAGATTGTTTTCTAGTTCCAGAAAGAAATGTGGAGAGACAAATAACAATCAGAATATTGAAACTTCAATTTATAGAACTGTTTGGGAAAAAAAAGGTTCTGAACCAGGAATATCTCACTTCATACTAACGTCAGAGAAATATCTGGGCCAACAGGATATGCAAAATATAACAGCTAAGTAAGGAGTGCATTTTTGATAAAATGTAAAAGCTGGGATGAAGAATATATATAAATAAAAGAATTTTTAAATTTCTATTCTTTCTAAAAATGTTTATACCTAAAGTATAAAAAAAGTTTTAACTATTACACGGCGATAATTTTGTGTTCTGTTGCCCATGGAAATTTTTTGAATAATTTATTATTAATTGGAAAAGAATATAAGGTTTATTTAAAAAGGGGTCATTTGACTGCCATTGGTAGAAATAGGTATGTATAAAATATCGGGGTAGGTTTAGTGTTAAATTCGATTATATATTATCTTAAATTTATTAGTTATATGAAAAGAATGTTTCAAATAAAAAGCAAAAGGATAAACAACTCTATTGTATTTTTAACATCTTAACATTTTAACTAAAGTGTGGAAAGTTCTTAATGTTATTTTTTCTTGTATTGCTGTAGTTCTTTTTAAAAAAAACAATGCTTTGTCGCAAGTGGCTTCTGCACTAATATAACATTAATTTTTCCCCTTTCACAGACTACTACTGCATTCCCACCTTCACTTCCCATACATAATCCTGAAGCTTTGATGTACAGCACCTCTTTTCTAAACTGGGCTTTTGTGAGTGTTTCTGTGTGTTGTAGAATGTTGTATTAAAAAAAGAAAACTTTAACTCTCTTTAATCACTTATTCCTTCTTATGACATCTAAAGCAAAGCTTCATGTGATTGATAAACCAGGGTTTGGCAGACTTTTGTGATACAAGAGCCAAATAGTAATTGATGCAAAATAGTTGAGGTGCCAAAGAGCCATTTAGTATTCACTTCTGTTGAGAGCTTAAGTGTATCTTTTGTGCATTCATGCATTCAAATAAATGTTGCTGGAAATCACCTTGAAGAGTGTCATTTTTGCTGAGAGATTGAACCTTTCCTGATTTAAAACTTTAATATTTTTACTTATTTTTTCTGTCAATTTTGTTGAAGGAAAACAATTTAATTTAAAAGTAACTGTCTTAAACCAGTTTAAATGTATTTGCAAATACTGGTACATTTTTTCAATTAATAATTAAAAAGGAAAATGAGAAAAAAACCAATTTTTAGTATTTTTAATGATATATAGAAGCAAAAGTCTTAAGAGCTGCAACAATCTACACATAAAAAGTCATATTCTGCTTGTGAGTCTTGGTTTGCCAACCCCTGGGCTAAACAATCATTTGAGGTTATTGATTTAACAACAACAAAAAGAGACAGAAAATAATTTTGTTTCCAACAACCTTTTTACTTCATTTTTGCATCAATATTTTTAAAGAACAAAATTATAAGTTTTAAATTACCTAGAATTATTAAGATATTCAGAAATAAATGTTTAGCATATGATTTCAGTATTGAAAGGTAAAATAATTTATAGATAATAGAAGGATGTATGTATAAGTTTAAGCAATATTGTAATGGTAGACACAACAGAGATTTGTTTGTTAAACTTCAGACATGTGTAAAAGCTGAAAATAAACATTTAATTTTGAATGGAAATGCCATTAATTAAACTCTTTGCATAAATTATATTGTCATATGCAATTTCTTAAGTATACCTGCGCTATTTCAGTGTTCATTTCAGTTTGTAAAACAACCTGTCCCCTCTGTTGTCTGTCTTTTGAATTTTTAAATTGCATTTGAAAGTTGTTTTTTATATGTGTGTTAATAATTTATTTTTTAAATATTTGAATATTGACAACTAAAATATTTTTATAAGCACATAGTTTTTTTTTTGCATAATTATTTTGTGTATAGAAATGACTTTTTTTTAACAAGGTATTTTTAAATTTGACCTTTTTAAATGCTTTTTTTAGACTTTTGAGTATTCATCAGAGTGGATAATTTGAAGTGTATGTGTAAATGGATTCATTGAAATAGTTTTTTTTAAGAAACTACTTGTGAATTTGAAAGGCTAGTTTGAAAAAAAAATGTTGAAGTAAATTTTTTTTTGATTATTTAAACGATCTGTTTACTGACAAATCTAAAATTGAATATTTCGAAAATTAAAAAAAAATGTAATTACTTTCAAACCTTATTATGCTATTAGTTTAGACTTAAATGGATGTTATTTGAAATTGTATCCTTCATTGTGTAGTAATCTTTCAAATTTAAATAAGAAATATTAATTATTGTTCTGCTCTGGGATGGTATATGGAACATAAATAATAATAATAAAAAAATAAACAAAAAAACCCAACTTTATTTTGCTAGCACAAAATCGTTAGATAGGCTATGTTTCTCGAACTTTATGTGCTGTCTTAAGTCCTGGTTCTTTCAAAAGTTTATCGTGTGAAATAATGAACTTTTCACATGTAAAAAAAATATTTTGTATTTATAACTTTAAATATGAAAAATATTTTTTAAATAGTGCAGATATTATATTTGGGGAAAAAATTATTTTCAGTAATGTCAAAATAATAAATTTTTTTTTTGTGCAATCAATTATCTAATGGGAGTGATTGTAATAACTTTGATAGTTAAGTTTTACTGAATTGATCTGAAATTAAAAGCAGATTAATTAACTAAATTTAATAGAAATAAATACTTAACTGAATAATAACTTTAGTAAGTTATCATTTCTCCTTCATATTGAAGTATATAATTTTTAAAAAAAATTCTTGAATGTGGATAATTGACAAGAAAAGATTAAATTTTGAAGTTTACAATCCAATAATTATACTTGTAAAAATTTTAAAAAAATGTGAACTAAAAATTTAAAAAAAAAAGTAGATCTAAAAATTAGAGATTAAATATAAAAGTTGTTAAATTTCTTCATTGAACTATCATGATTAGAATTTCTGTTCAAATTAATATTTCATTAGTTCTAAGACTAATTGCTGTAAAAGATCCTCACTTTGATTTTGATTGAATATTTTTTATCTTGATAACATCAATTTTTTAAAAATGTTTTTAACTGAATATTTTGAAAATTTGTCTATGCTAATATATATATATATTTGAATAACTTTTATAATTTCTGTTATAAATACTGAATGTAAATCTTCTCTCTCTGTTTAGAGGGGCAATAGAGCTTCACCTTCTCTAGGCCACTCTAACCATCCCGCACCTCTTACGGGTAGAACCCCAGATGCACTTCATTTGAGAGAAGCTACTAGTTCTACTCAAAATGGAGGGGGAAGCTCAGATTCTGGTATATCTGACAATACAGTTAGGACAGAGGAGTCCACTATTGTTACAGGGGGAGATGGCTGTCGTTTTTCAAAGAACTCTCAAGAGAGGCAAGACATGCTATCTTCTAGGAAGGAAGAGCTGCTTAAGAAAGCGAGGAGGTATATTATTGGTTTCCATTGCAGTTTTCAAGATTTTACTGAATGATTTTATTAATTTTGGATTTTTTAGTATAAAAATAAAGAGTAAATGAGTAATTAGAGTACACTAAAGTTTTTTTGCTTGTGATTATTATGTATGGTAATGTTGATTTTTAAATTTTACTTCATGTTTATTTAGTAATATGAGAATTTTAGTCAATATTTGGAGAAAAATTGCTAAACATTTTATTTGTTAAAATTAAAAAAAATATGATTTTTTTGTATATTTTGGTTATTTTAAATTATTTTTTTGATGGCTAAACAGTAATGTTTTTCTTAGATGAATGTATAGTGGAACTTCTAATGGGGAATTAGGTCTGTTATATTGTTTTATATGTGCATTTCACTTTTTTCTCTTTATATGTATAGAATATTTGAAATAGTTATAATTAAAATCAAGCATATGTTATTCAAAATTTATATGCATTACACTATCTTGGTTTATTCATTCTTTCTGAAAAATGCATGTGGGGGGGGGGGATAGTCTTAATTGTTTTTATTGGAAATTTGGAATAAAAATTTCATTTCTAGTTAAATTACACCATATGGCTGAACAAAAGTTTTGTTATCAGATTAATGGTTTTGCTGTTCCGTATAAATTTTAGTATGTGCAAAATTGGTTTTGCTAATATAAGAGTACACTTCCATCTTGGTTTTCACTGTTATTTTACGAGTTTATTGTATAACTTTTGTGTGATGTCAATTGAATGAAATCATTAAGTTCTAATTCAGCCAAACTACTGTCACAGTAGCAATATTATTTAGCAGCTGTTATTATTCTTTTCATGCTATAATTGTTATATTGGTGCTTTGTAAACATAATTACTGGTCATAATATGAACTAGATATAAAAAAATGTTAATTGAAATATTTTAATCAATTATACAAGAAAACTTTTCATATTCAAATGGGATTGTTAAAATTTTTATTTTTTAATAGACATTTGGGATTTTTTAGTGTTTGTCCACTTTAAATCTGATTCTATCCCATTCAAACTGTCTGCTAGATATTTATATTTTTGAGATGTAAATATGAACATCTTATCTATGCTTTTAATTGTGTGTTTGAACTTTAAAAAATATTTTTTCTTCATTCTTTCATAAAAATTTTAATTCTATTTTTTTACCCCCCTCCCCCCTATCAGTGGTTGTTTTTTAGTTATACATTTATATTTTTTATAACTGAAATTAGACTAATTTAATTGCTACGTAATTTAGTTTTTTAAAAAATTTTTAGAGTTGTTTTCAGTATTTTTAATATTTGCATTTCTTGATGAGTACGAAAATGTAAATTTGCATGTCAGAGTTACTGCTTTTTAAAAAAATATGACAGTTTTATGAAATAAATGTACCTTTTTAGATTTTTAAAAATTAAGTTTAAATGTTGACAATTATATAAGTCATTTTTTTTGTCTTACTTATTGCTAATGGCACATACTGGTTATTTAAACCCAGTAATGATTAAAATTTATCGACATATAGGTTTTTTCAATTATCAATGTTGTCATACTTTTTAAGATTCTCATTTATGTTTCGATTCTGTTTATTGTATGTTTCAGCAAATATATTTCACGTGTGATGACTAGACCTATTGCTGATACTAGACCTTTTTCTGATGCAAGAACCAGAGATATCGATTCTAGCTCATCTGAATAGAAGAGACTGTCAAAACTTATTGGTTTTATCTTGCAATGACAAAATAGTTTAAAAAAATATTAAATGAAAAAGTGTGTAAAAAAAATTTCATTTCTCAAGAAGCTTTTACTATGCCTTTGAAAATTTGGGAAACCAGTCTTAAGCTTTTCATTAAAGGAAGCTTTGGATGCAATCAACAAAGCTGTAGTTTATTGTAAGGATATTAAAATATAAAATTTTATTTTGAAGATTTTTTGCTCTTTATTTGATAAATTTTGGAAGATTTTTTTCAATAGCAGCATTTTTGAATATGTTGGATTCATTTTTAGTTTTATTAATCATTTGATAAAATCTTAATTCGTTTTATTATATTTTTAGATCTGAAATATTTGTTAAAACATTTAGAACTTTATAAATTTCAAATAAATTTCATTTAAAAAAGAAATTTTTAAAATTTTCTCTGTTCTCTGTGATTTAACAAATTTTGAAAATTATGACATTGCTCACACACACAGTATTTGTGTGTAATGCATTTTACAAAGAATTCTTGAACTCTTCAGAAATGTTTCTTCGCTTCATGGGTTTTCAAATATTCATCCAGCTTTGGAGTTAATTTCAGAATTATTAATGTTTTAAATATAACAACTGAGTTTGATTAAATTTTTTCTTCAAATATATATTTATATATATTCCAGTTATACTCATCAATAAATTTCTATAATGATACCTGTTTAAATATGTGATTATATTATTTGACAAATCAAAATTTCATATTTTGTATTTCTTTCTGTGTCCTAGTAATAAGCATTTTTGTGTGATGTAAAATATTTATGCAATTCTGTGTTATACTTCCAATTTTTTAATTTAAATATTGCAAGGCATGCTGCTCATTTTTTTTTCTTTTTTAGTACCCCATATATCACAATAACTCATAAAATTTCTAAAGTAATAGTTTGAAAAAGTAAGAGTTTTGTTTTAAATACCACTCTTTAATTTATGAATGTTAATTATTAAAATTTTGTAATATACAAACATTTCAAATAGTGGTGTTTTTTGCAGAAAATTTGAGATTTGTCTTTCAAAATTTCATGAACACAGATTAAATCTTTCCAAATGAATTATTTCTTAGAATACAAATTTATTTTAAAATATACATGTAAAATTAAACTTTTTTAAATTAAGTTATATACCCTGAGAGAGAGATTTTTGAAAATAGCTTTATCTGAAAATTAAAAAGTTAATTACATGACTGTAAGTGCATATGTCAATTGGCAGTTTTTGTATATTCTTTCAAATATTCATAATTTGGTAGCATTATTGTGTGTGTTTTGAAATATCTTATGGGTTTTATTTTTGAATACAAGTTTTCTAATATATATATATATATAATGTTGTATATATAACAAAAGTAGCCTTTACTCTATATATGTTTTTAATATTTTATTTATTATAACTTGTTTAAAAAATATCCATTTGAAGTATTTTGAATTTTTTTTCCAACCTTCATATTCATTAATTTTTCTCATATTGATGTATAATTTTTATCTTTAATTTGTTAATTTTGAGCAAAAATTGTTAGAATGTTGTATTTGATTTCTGGTGTCTGAAGTATTAATCAAAATATATATTGAAATAAACAATGCATAGTATTGGTTTTAGAAAATCATAATGGTTTTCTTCTTTGTTGAATATTGCAAGGTTGTAATTTTTTACTAAGTTAGAAGTAGTTAATCTTGAATTTTAATCATGTCTTCTTAAAGAAATATGTACAAAAGTTATATAATTTAAGACTTCTATGGTGCTGCAGCATAACAAAAATTATTATATAATAAATTTTCTTTTTAAAAAAATGAAATAATTTTGCTTGAAAAAATGTTTATATAAATTTTTGAAAAGTTTTTGAGGAATGTGATTTATTTATTAATATAAACCATTTAAAAGTGTTTTTTGATTGTGTTTGGATTATGTTATTAAATTTCTAAAATTCTTTTTCAACATTGATATATATTTTTTAAAATTCTGAATTGATTTTATTATTTTGTACTTTAAATCATTCCTTCAATTTTATCTCACTCATGTAAGCATTAGCTAAAATATATTACAGTGAAATATATATTAGGACTTGTTAAATGAAATCCTTTTTTTCTTCAGTGATATAATTTTAAATGTGTATTTGTATCGTTAATATTTGTACTTTTGTGTTATGTTTTAATATGTAATGCTTTTTAGTTTTTCCTATTGCCTATTGAAATCAGATTGTTTCACTTTGATTTGATCTGCTGCTGAATATATAAAAATTGGATATTTTCTTTAAACTTTGGCTTACAGAAGTTTTCAAATTCTGTGAAATAGTTGTGTGTGTGTGGTTGGTTAAATGGTTGTCCTAATTTGTGTTATTTGAATATAATTGTGTAAATAATCTTTAAGAATGTGATATGTGTATATTAATTTGTATATTTTGAGAACAATTATTGTGGACTGTTGTATTGACACATTATAATCATAAAACTTTACAATAAATATACATAATTTAATTTTTTCTGGAGAAATTAACAAAAGGTTTGGAGCTTGTTAAAAAAATAACAGCTAGTGTATACATAAATAAATCAGCAAGACAGCTGACTTTTTAAAATTAAATTACCGAATATTGATGATTTTGTTACTGTGCAGCTGTTTTGCCACATACTTGTGATAATTTATAAATTCTATTGCAAGTTGTGTAAATGACAATGGTACACAAAGCTCTTATTTGTATTAAAAAAGAAACTAGTCAGGGTAAGAATATAGTTGATATTTTTGTGCACAGGATTTATAGTTTATATTCTGAAGTATTTTTAGGCTGTGTGTGATGCCCTTAGTTTTGTACTTAAGTGTCTTAAATTCTCAAGTGAAGTGATTTGCCTGCCTTTTTATCATGTTTTCTTTAATGTTCAAGAACATTGTATTATGTGTTGGTGTTAATAAAATTTTCAAATTACAAAACCCCCCTTTTTGATGCATGTTATTTCAAAGTTGAAAGTAAACACAAAAATTAGGCGAGTGTTGTGTGGTTGTAGTAGCCTAGTGGTTATGGTCACAAACTTGTGTCCAGCATGTCATGCATTTAAGCCTAAGAGCCACTAAAGACTTACATTATAGAGGGGTCGATTCACATTAACCCATTCAGGATCATGATCACAAAACATAGTATCATATGTGAGATTGTGTTTTTCTTTTTCTGAGGCCCATGATCGCACCTGTGTGATCTGAATTTGGAATGATTATGAAGAATTAATTTCAGCATATTTTATTACAGTGATGATTTTATATGAATTTTTAAATGGATTTAGGGTTAACAAGAAAAATCGCTCGATCCTGAATGGGTTAAAACTGTCGAGGCTTTAAGTCCTGTTTACATGGTGTGGTAGTTTGGAGAAGAGGTTACTAGTTTAGGTGTTATCCTTGTCATACTTGTGACCGATGTTCAAAATTATGAAGTCTGCCACCAAATGCCCTTGTGTTACTTTATAGTACAATGTTAATAAATACTCACACACTTGCTTACACTAAGGTAACGTTGCACAATCCTGGATATTGTTTAACTGCTTAGTCATGTTTAGAAATAACTCTCATTCCCTCTCAAGGGCCACTGTCTTATTTCACCTTATCAATGTGAATTTTTCAATTCCTACTATTGGTTCACACTCTCTCTATATTTATTTATATATATATTTATCTTGCTCAAGTTTCCCATCGTTAATAAAATACTTTCTATTCATCCAATGAAGTTCAAATAAATTTTTTAAAAACTTGTACAGGATGACACTGGATGTTGATACAGTTTTTTTTTCAAATATTAAGTCATTAATTAGATTAAAATTAAATTAATTTTTTCCCCGATGCCAATTTAGATTAATCTCTATTGTTGTAACAATGTAACTGGTAAAACAATGATAAAAATTAAAAACATGCCGTACAAGTTCCAGGCTATATCTAGCTGAAAGGTTTGATAAATATGGGGGGGGGGGATTGAAATGAATAAAATGGTTATACATATGATTTGTACTGAAAAAGTGACTCCACGTACATAAAATGTAAAAAGACACTTTGAAATGTTGCATTCAAATCTCGGCATGTTGACAGGTGAGGATAGAAAAGCTTGTTCCTTACAAAAGAAAAATAAAGTTGCCCATTGCAATTCTTGCTACGGGAAACCTCTTTCATCAAAAGGATTTGTAAAAAAAAAAACCGTTTTTATATAGAATGTAGTCCTACATTGTTTGCTGATTTTAAAGAAAAATGCTTAATTATAAAACGTATAAATGAGTTACCTATAAGTCGCAATATAATTAAAGATCAAGTAATAGAATTGGAAAAGAATATTTTTTCGCGCAAATACATAACGCCTTAAATTAGGCAGAAATTTATTCAATTGCTTTAGAGGAGATTAATAATATAAATGGTTTTGCACAATTTGCAGTTTTTGCTCGGTATAAGTTTGGAAATATAATGAATGAAGAGTGTTTTTTTTAATGAAAGTAATAACGTTGAAAGGAAAGTGTACCAGTCTTGATATTTTTACAGAATTTGATATTGCATATAAAGAAATCGATACTGGCTTTCAGAAAATAGTTTCTGTAACAACAGACGGTGCACCTAGTATGGTAAGGGATTGGATTTATTCAGCATCTTAAGCAAAATATTTCACATTTTCTGACTGGATTTCATTGTATAATACACCAGCAAGTTTTATGTGCGAAGCATAATTTAAAAACATTTTCCATTGTACTGTCAGTTGTTATAAAAATGATCAACTTTATTAAAGTAAGAGCTCTTTATGAAAGGCAATTTGTATAATTCTTAGAGGAAATTGAATGCCAATATTCATGGATTTTGACTTACAATAGCGTGTTATGGCTTATTTTCGGTGAAGTCCTTCATCGCTTTATAACGTTATTAGGAGAAATTAAGATCTTTTTAATTGAAAAAGACAATAGTATCGGTGAATTATCCAATATACATTAATCAACTGATTAAATGTTTTTGAGACACTCAGAATTTTTATTAACTGAATAAAAAACATGGACTAATTGTTTGAACAATTTTTGAAAATATTAAAATATTTATGACGAAACTTGACATCTTTACTAAGGATTTGGAAATGAAAATCATGAAATATTTTCCTCAATTACAAAAACATTTTCAAAACACAATTTTCGAAAACTCCGTTGACATTTTAGAAAATGCAATTAAAAAATATGTAAGGATTATACTGGAAATAAAACAAGGTTTTGAAGAGAGATTCAATGAATTTAACAGTTTGGAAAATATATTTCACTTTATTTTATATCCATACAAAATAGAATTTGAAACAATGGTGTTAACCGAATTTATGTGGCTAGGTATCGATAATTTAGAAATGGAATTAGTTGAACTTCGAAGCAGCGTAGTGTGTAAAACAAAATTTGAAGATTTGATTTCTGAAGTAGGAGAAAAATTGCGTGAAAAAAAATCTTGCAGATATACTATTGATCCCACAGTAAAAGTTGAAAATATTATGTTATACGTATGGGATTTCTTACCAAATAATTTTATGTCAATGAAAAAATTACTTAATATGTATGCTCTTTCAACGATGTTTGGGTACACATATTCGTGTGAAAAATTGTTTTCTTCAATGAGCTTTGTAAAATCTTCTAATAGAAATAGACTTGACAGGGAATTAACTGCGAAATGCGTTAAACCAGTGGTATTCAAACCGTGTTCCGCGGAACCGTGGGGTTCCACGAAACAATTCACCATAATTTTTCACAAACATTTTTGTGATCAACATTGTTATTTAATGAAAATTTTTTATTCGTTTCATGTTGGAAAAAAATTTGACTCGCTTATAAAAACCAATAGAAGTCCTGTTAAAATGCTTTAAAGAACATCCAATGATTATTTACTAAACGTAAAAGAATTCCAATAACACTAATTATGATCGAAATTGAAACAAAATGTGGCTATAATATCTTTCACAGTTTGAACTTTTCTCGCACATGTTCAAGGACAATAATCTGATCGAAGATAATATTACTTTAATTAGTTAATTCTTTTGTATTATTCTTCTCTTATTCTGTTGTGAAAAATGATTGAATTTGGGAATTTATTTTCTTCGAAAACGAACTCAGTGAAATATTACCAAAAATATGGTCTAATACGCAAGTACCCGAAAGACTACCGAGCTTAGCGGAATAAGAAATGTAACGGAAAGCCAAGACGACATTTAGATTCGTACTTATTCGTATTCATGGGGTGGTGTCTACGTAAGTAAAACTCTTTTGACATAATTTTGAACACAACTACTGTATTCTGGTCATCTAAATATAGTAGTTATTAGATCTTTCGTTTAATTTAAATGTACACGTTTTTCTTAAGTGCAATATTTTAATTCTTCTAAATCTACGCTAGTTTATTTGTATTCTGCTACAGTCTTAGGCGTGATTAAAATCACGCCAAACAGGCTGTAGACGGAATGTAGATATTATTCAAGATGGCCACTTCGCATCTCGCGAAATATGAAGAATAAAAAAATATTACTGAAACTTGATGAAACAACTGAGAACTGTAGAATTATAACCATTTAAAACGATTTAAAAAAGTGGAATAAAAAGAAATTCCTTTATTTTCCAAGTAAATCGGCGCAGAAAAGTAAAGAGGGAAATTGAATGTGAAGAATTTCAAAATGATTGTAGAAAAAGGAATTAAAATAAGGGAAAGCATTAAAAAATTAAAAATAAATCTGTCAATCAAGTGAGGATGAAAGAAGAATTAAATACTAAAGAAGCGACTTCATTATGGGAAGTGAAAGAAATTAGGAAATCATTATTAAAAATAAATCTAGAAATGAGCTATTTACTACCATTAAAAAAAGAATTCTGCCTGACAGTGGTAGAATTCGACCACGCAATTTATTACTTTTTTTAAGAAAAAGTTGTTGAGTCCTTACCAGATTTATCACTTTACCCATTGGGTGAAATCAGTAAAATCTTAACTAAGGTATGAAAAAAGAAATTCAATACCTTAAAAAAATGAAATTGATCAAAAGAGCGAAGACTAGATTATAGTATATTATATTTCGAGTATGCCGTGGAACCTAAAAGCTTGAAGAATTGAAATTACTTCTGAATGTGTGGACTTAAATATTTTGTTCCTTTTTAATTAGATAAAGTTAATGGCATATACAGCCTTCAATAGCCCAATTAATTTTTTAAAAATATGTTGATGAAATAATAAAATATGCCACTACTGAGATACATCAAAAACTTTTTTTTAAAATTTAAAACTGTCTGAAAATAACTAAAAACAAGTTCAAACTCACGAATACTGTACAATATCGAATCGATTATATCATTAAAGTTGTAAGCCTACTTATATCATTAAAGCCTTTCTTAGTAAAAACGGTAGAGAGAGAATCTGACGTTTTTATTATATTAATATAGATTTATTTTTTCTTAGGAAACCGTTGTCACTTAGGAAGCTCACGCTTTTATTGTATCCATTTACCTATATTCCGTCTTTGGCGACCATCCTCATAAAGGATGTTGACTCAAAGCTTTATCGTTTCTTTGGAGACCGTCCTCATTTAGGAGGCTGACTCACAGCTTTACTCTATCTTGAAAGACTGTCCTCATTTAGGATGCTGACTCACAGCTTTATCCTGTCTTTGAAAATCGCCCTCATTTAGGAAGCTGACTCATAGCATTACCTTGTCTTTGGAGAGCACCCTCATTTAGGAGGCTGTCTCATAGCATTACCCTGTCTTGGAAACTGTTCTCGCTTGGGAAGCTCACGTTTATATTGTTTCCGTATACCTTTGCCCTGTCTTTGGACACCAATATTCAGTTCGGGTACTGACGCACATCTTTACCCTGTCTTAGAAAACTGTCCTTGCTCAGGATGCTGACACATAACTTCATTTTGTCTACAGACATCGTCTTCATTTAGAAAGCTGACGTATTTATTGTGTCTACAAAGCATTACTCTGCTTCCGTCCACCGTTTTCCCTTCAGAATTTGACGTTTTTATAGCATTAAATTCGCTTTACTTTGTCTTCGGATATCGTTTGCGAATGCATTACTGAATTATTTTTTGTTCATTTTATTAATAAAAATATGCTCATATTACCTTTCAGTAAATAAATTGTTGGGATTCACGGCAGTAACTACGTTTGATAAAAAAAGATCTTATCTTTAATGTCTTATAATTATCCATTTTTTAAAATTTTAAAATCACTTTTAAATAATAATTTACTTCAATTATTAATTTCTTATCTATAACAAATATATATCTCGTCAAAAATAATATCGTTAAGATATGTCTGGAGTAAATTTGCAACAGTAAATTTTTTCCCTTCAATTATAAAAGAATCTTAAATATTTCTAAAAAAAAAAGTTATTACTCCCAGTAAAAACTTCATTTTTGACTCTTCCAAATAATTTGATAGAATATAGAATATGACTGTATACAACTTTAACAGAGCTAGACTTCGCATTTTATCAAAAAAATGCAGGCATACATATATATATAGCTATCATGTCAGAAAATGTGCAAGTGAAGGTGGCACTTGTAGCAGGAATAATATTAACACACACACACACACACACACACACACACACACACACACACACACACACACACACACACACACACACACACACACACACACACACACACACACACACACACACACACACACACACACACACACACACACACACACACACACACACACACACACACACACACACACACGATACATATATATATACAAATAAATAATACTTCATACACTCATGGACAAAAAGATTAGCGCACCAAGAAATAATTGAGGGATCGTAACGAAACTTGGCATGAAGGTAGATGCGAAGAGATATGCAAATGATTAGAAATGCAGCGTGTTTGCGCATTATGTATAAAAGGTAAAAGGCGTTTAACGTCGCTCTCCGCTGAATATAAAGCAGGTAACCAAAGCTTGTTTCAGTGTGCTGAATCGTTTACAAAAAAAGCGCCGAGGTAGACATGCCATTGCGCCGTTTTCGAAGACAATATGAGCAGCAGTCGCAGTTTGAGAGGGGGAGAATCATTGGCATGATGGAAGCTAGGTGGTCAGCTAGGCGAGTAGCTCGTCAATTAGGCAGCTCTGATTGTGTTGGGAGGAGGTGTTGGGACCAGTGGACCCGAGAGATGTCACTTACACGAAGACCAGGATCAGGATGCCCTCGACAGACCAGTCATCTAGAAGACCACCACATGTTAAGAAATGCAAGCGTACACACAACTGCTTCATCGGCCGCCATCCAGGGACAAGTAGCACCTTCACTAGGGGTCCTGCGTCTTCTCGAACCATACGAAGGTGCCAGGCTGAAGGACATTTGGGACAGCGGGGCCCATTACGTGTGCTGCCCTTGACTCCCACCCATCGACGCCTCCGTTTGGAGCGGTGCCGTGTGGAGGAAAAAGGACTGAAATGGAATGGAACCAGGTTATCTTTACCGACGAAACCAGATTCAATCTCAGCAGTGATGACTATCGTGTTCTTGTGTGGAGACTCCGTGGTGAACCCCTCAATCCTGCCTTTTCTTCGCAGTGACCCACAGCTGGTGTGATGGTATGGGATGCCATTGCCTACAATACCCAGTCACCCCTAGTATTGATCCGTGGCACGAGTGGTATGCCCATGATACTGTGGTATGTCCAACATACCGTGGCACTGGTGGTATGTCCACCAGTAGTATGCCCAGAGGTATGTCCATGATATCCTGCAATAACATGTGTTGCCACTCATGCAATGGTTCCCAGGAGCCTTTTACAATAAGACAATGTCCGGTCTCACACGAAAAGGGTGTCACAAGACTGTCTTCGCACTGTTACTACCCTTCCTTGGCCTGCCCGATCCCGAGATTTGTCTCCAATCTAGGCTATCTGGGATAAATCGGGACGGCGAGTTGGGCATCCACGAGTTTGAACGAACTAGATGCAAGGTTACAGCAAACATGGAACGAAATGTCTCAAGACATCATACAGAACTTGTATGCCTCAATGCCTGATCGTATCCCATCGTGCATTCGTGCTAGAGTGGTTCAACAGGGTATTAAATCCTCCGTTCTTTTGCCCTTTTCTCTGAAATAAATGAGCCTTTTCCTTTGATTTTTCTAATCATTTACTTATATCAAAGTAGTCATTACGTATATAAAATTTCGTTTAATTTTGACCACTCTTTCTTGGCGTGCTAATTTTTTTGTGCATGAGTATATATAACATGTAATTTTCGTACCCCTTGCTCATTCAAACACTCATTGTCATTTGCACCAAACACTTCAGAACATTTAGCCCATTTAAATAATTTTAAATTGTCAAACCTGGCTTATTTTTACTCGTTAAGCCAATTGAATTTAAAGATGTTTAGTTTTAAAAATACTCAGTTAAAAAGTTTTAAACTTAACTCTGATGCAAAAGGGCATTAGTGATCCACGAGCTAGTACTAAAAATATATGAACAAAATTTGACCCACGTCTCAAAAAAGGTTCACCATCCCTGATCTATAAATTTTTGATGTTGTAAAATGAAACTTTTTGCAAAAGCTGAAATAATAGTAACGCTATCATAGCTGTTGATAGCATATTCAAATGAATATTGGAATTTCAAATTAGAGAATCAATCTGGAAATTTGGCTTGCTTATAGAATTAAAAATGTACTCACTCGGACATTTGCCTCACAGTCGATTTTAATAATAATTGTCATATTAATTGTGTTATAAATGCTACATTGAATTATAATAATCATGAATCAGGTTTAAAGCATTAAGTATTTTTCGTTACAAAGTTTCTTTTTTACATATAGAACGTCGTTTATCCGAACGTTTATTAACCGGAACGTCAAATATCCGAACCAAAGTCCGGATACGTTTTCGAACAGTGCAATGCTCAATATTTGTTTCCTGTGAGGCCAAAAGTGACGGGAAAACCCAAGATGAGGGATGTTTGGGAAATTTCAGTTGTGTGATTTGGTAAACATCTGCGCGGAATATTAGGTCAGCTTGTTTTCAAGTGAAGGGGTGTATATGTGATCTTTTGTTGAGTTTTGTTGATGTGGAAACCTGGATGGCATGCAGTGTGGAAGACTGTGGATTTCAAATGCTAAATAATGACGAGATAGTGACTTCCGTGCAAGAAGAATCCAACCCTGTCAACGATGAAACGGATGAAGACAATAACTACGAAAGTAGCAAGGGTCCATAAAATGCTGACGCGTTTCTGCGTTAGAGACAGCTATGGAGCGGTACGAACAACAATCAGAGTGCTGCTGAAGAGAATCAGAGACCTTGCAGTGAAAAAACGAAGGAGTACAATGGTACAGCGAAAAATAAGTGATTATTTTATACAATCAAGGTAAAATTGCGACATTTTGCACCTATTTGGCTTTTCTTCAAGCACGTTTCCAGCATGTGATGGTTTTTTTATATTTGCATTGTGTCCATTATCATATACTGCATGAATCGCATTCGGTTTTGGGTTATCTGAACAATCCCGTATCCGAACGGTGTCCGGTCCCAATTGATTCGGATAAACGACGTTCTACTGTATTTAATTTTACGAAGTTACTACGTCAACTTAAGTTTCTGTGTAAAATTTTTATCAAAATTTAATTTTCTGTAAAGCTTGAAAATTAAATATTTATTATAAAAAGGTATTTGAATTCAATGTTAGTTTTTGGTAATAGTAGCAAAGGCCTGCAGCTTCGAAAGCTTAATTGTAAGGACGCGAGCTTCGCTACTAGCAAAATGCAAGTTAAGTCTTCGGGCTCTCTTGTTACGGGAAGTTAGGAGTTAGTTCACTTCTCTGCCGAGAAAGGATATTGTAATCAGAAAGATAGTTTGTAAGGCAGAAGAGAATACACTTTTGGTACTACTGCAGCATTTTTCAACCTGTGGGACCCTCAGAGGTATGTAAAATAATATCGGGGGTGCTGAAAAAAAAGTAATTGCTTCTACAATAAAAATAAATAGACCATAATTGTTAAAGCTTCCAAAAGAAAATCTAAACTAATTTTCTTAGCTTTCAAAAATATAAGGGGTGATCAAATGAAAAGGTACGAAACGACATAAAAATGAAACTGTTAAATATTTGCATATTCCGCCATGGGAGAACGTAGCGAGTCATCTCGGAATGCCATTGGAGGCTCTGACTGGGATCGGATCATGCGCGGGCGCCCGCATGCGCAGGAGAGAGCAAAGGCTCTTATAAAAGGAGGCGTCCAAATGATGCGGCAGTCCGTATGAGGACATGATCGCGTTTGCGTTGCAAAATTCGACGATTGAGGAGCAGAGAAGTGTTAGTCAATTTCTGACAGCGGAATGTGAGAAACCGGCAGCTATTCATCGGCGGGTGGTGACCATTTACGGGGAGAAATGTGTCTCTGACAAGTCTGTCAGAAAATGGAGTGCCCATTTTCGTGCAGGCCGTGAGAGTGTGGGTGATGACCAGAGACCAGACCAAGCAAACACTGTCATTACGAGCGATCTCATCGACAAGGTGGACGACCTAGTGAGAAGTGATGGGCGTGTCACATTGCCAATGTTGGCACTGAAGGTGGATGTCAGCTGTGGAACCGTGTGGACAATTGTTCACGACAGGTTGTGATTTCGGAAGTGTGAGCCGCTTGGGTTCCGAAGCAGCTCACCGACAAGCAAAAGAAACTGCTTATGGGACTAGCACTGCAACATCTGTTTCGGTATCAGGAAGACCCCGCTTTCATGAAGAGGATCGTCACAGGTGATGAGACTTGGTGCCATCACTACGAGCCAGAGACAAAGCGGGACAGCATGCAGTGGAAGCATGCATCGTCATCTCCCCTTAAAAAGTTCAGAGCCTTGAAGTCAGCAGGCAAGGTGTTGCTCACTGTCTTTTTCGACATTCAAGGTCCGCTACTTGTGGAATTCCTTGAGCACAGAAAAAGCATTAACTCCGATGTGTACTATGAGACACTCCGACGCCTACGCAGGTCCATCAAGAACAAAAGACCGGGGCTTCTCACGGAGGGTGTGGTTCTGATCCATGATAACGCGTCCATGCTCCATGTCTCCAGAATCACACAAATGGAACTGGACAAGTTCAAATGGGAAACGTTTGACCATCAGGCCTACAGTCCGGACATGTCGCCCTGCGATTTCCATGAGTTTGGTCCACTGAAGAAACAGCTGAAAGGGAAGAGCATCAACTCGGACGACGTACCCAAGGACACTGTGAAGGACTGGGTCTCGTCACAGTCACAGTAATTCTGGGAACAAGGAATCCTGTGGCTTGTTCATCAGTGTGATCGTTGTGCTCAGGCCTATGGTGTATATTTTGAATAAAGTCTACATTTGTACCCACCGTGTCGTTTCGTACCTTTTCATTTGATCACCCCTTGTATTATAAGGACATCAAATCACTTTTTCCACACTTCTAAATCGAAGTAGTTTTAATTAAAACTCGTGCTCGGTGGCTAGCAATTTGAAATAAAAGAGATAAATATTTTCGAAGATCACCGATCAAAAAAGAACTTTATTCTACCGAATTAATTCTAAACATAAACAATCGAACAGAACAACTTGTGTTGCAATTCACAAAAAAAACTAAATAGTAATACAATTTTATTACTAACGTTGCCATCTGAAATTTAAAGTTTGTAATATGTAATTAAAAATAAATAAACAATATATTTTCAACATCCTCCCACCTTTTGATTATGAATTATAATCAAAACATGGAACTCTATTAGTTAAGCTCAATTAAGAGTTTCAGATGATGGCAACGCTGTACAAATATTCTGAAATTCAAATGTAAAAATAAGAATGCATACATGAATGAAAAAATGTTCAATTAATCTTTATGGGTTACAAGTTCAATTTTTCTGGCAGTTTAATTCTTCTGGACCTACTAAATTTCACCTCGCTGCTAGAAGTACAATCCAGACTTTTGGAGATGTCATTTGACTTTTTCAAATCATCGGATCTCACTGGAGCGGGCAAGTGATCAGAGGATGATATCTCTAACGGATATATCCTTTGAATCGGGCGCAGGAATTCTTGCCGTGAAGTTTGTACTCTAACAAGTCGTACTTGTCCGTCTTTACCAGGTATGGTCTCATTGATACGACCTAAAGGCCATATAATTCTCTTTTTGTTATCTGCTCCCACCATAACAATTTCACCTACAGAAACTGTAAAGTTTCTTGATTTTTTATTTCTTCGTTGAATGAGGGCACCTAGATACTAGGATCTGAAACGATTTCTTATATCTTTAAGCACTGCTTGTCTGTACTTGAGTCTCTTGCAAAAATAGTTTTCCTCGACAGCATCTAAATCAGGGAGATTGCATTAATCGATATCTTGCATAAACATCGATGGAGAAATTGGTTTTACAGTTTCCTCTTCACAAATGTAAGTCAGAGGTCTTGAGTTGATAACCCGCTCGCAATCTGTCAAAACTGTTGTCATTTCCTCATAATTAAGGCGTGCATGTCCCAACACTCTTTTCAAAAGATCTTTTAAAATTCTAATTAATCTCTCCCACCATCCACCCCACCAAGCAGCAGTTGGGGGATTAAATTTCCATTCCTTTTGTAGTATTATTTTTGGTCAAAGCATTACTGGTGAGGTGAATCCAAATGGATCAAATACTTTATGTACTGTAGATAACATACTTCTTTTAGTTACTTTATCCATATTAATGTCATTCAACCATTTCATGTTAATGCTCAATGTGTTCAACTCCTTATTCCAAATAAGACCTAATACCTGAGTTTCATTCTTCGAATTATTTTCACAGTTTCCAAACCATTCCCATTCTCTTAGATCAAAACCGCCTTTTGCCATTAAGGTTTTAGAATTCTCAATGAATTCGTTTAATTGACCTTTAGAGTCGACACTAGTAACAACATTGTCAACGTAGAAACTTTTCAAAAGTCTTTCCTTGAAAGATTTTTCAAATTCACATTTTTGAATATGGTACTCAATAACTGAAGCCAAAAGAAAAGGACTACATTTCACTCCAAAAACAACTCTTGTGTGTCGAAAAACTCTTAATTTCCTTTCATCCGTCTTTTCCCACCACAAGAACCGTAAGAAATCTCTGTCCTCCTTACGAATATTTATTTGGAGGAAAGCCTTTCTAATGTCAGCTATAACACCAAATTCTCTCTCTCTGAATCGAAGAAGAATATCTGGTATAAGCTCAAAAAGATTAGGACCACATTCCAAGCACTGATTTAAAGATGGATAATTTGCTAATCCAGCTGAAGCATCAAACACTGGACGAATGAGAGTAGTACTGCTACTTAATTTTATCACTGCACGGTGAGGTAAATAATTACCATAACAGCTTACTTCTTTTTTGGAACTTCTTCTATTATGCTTTCAGCTAACCAGTGTTGAATAATATTTTCATATTTTTCATATATATTCATAGCTAAAAGTTTTGAAGTTGTGTAGTTGAGCCTTTTCTTCGCCAAACTAAAGTTATCGGGCAAAAATGACTTATCGTCAGACTGCAGCAAGCAAACTTCATATCGACCCTCTTTATTAACTGTCACCGTTTCTAAAAAATGCTTTTTGGTCTGAAGATCAATTTCGTACTTGGATTTTTCTCGACAGGATCAATGATTCCGATTAAAACCAATTTCCAAAGATTTGAGATTTCAGCTCATTTACAAATAGTGTTGCTAAATTTTCTTCCAAAGGTTCTTCCTGTGGCACCTTACCCATTAAGGCCCATCCTAAATAAGTTTCTACAGCCACTAGACCTGATGATAAGATTTTTCTTCTGCCAGTCATCATTTTTCCCATGACATCTGCTCCAATGAGAATATCGATGACTTCGTAATTGTCACTATAATGTCAGTAAGATTAATCTCATTTTCCTCTAACTCTTTTATCCAGGGATCTTTGAAAACCGGTTTAATATTTTCAAAAATTGTAGACTGATCCAAAACTTCAAAATTACAACTAAAATCTGTAAACAAATTTCTCAATTTAACTTTATAAAAATTGTGCTTGAACTCATTAGTGATCACACCACCAAAAAGGGAATGCACCAATTTTTCACAGCGAAGTGATGCATAATTCATATCTTCAGCTACACTTTTCAAAATATAAGACTTGTGAGATGCAGAATCAAAAAGTAACCTCACAATTTTTTGTTTTGTATCAGATATTAATTTAGCTTTTAAAGTTTGGAGAAATATTTTTGGACTGTATTTGGAAATAGTTTTACTACAATTGGTCATATTAACCTTATTTTCTGCGGGTTTCACCTTTTTCTCTACAGACATTTTTTGGGAATCAAGCACATCACACATCAAAGGAAAATGTTTTTTAGAACATATCAGACATTTTAAAACTACTCGGCATTTTTTAACTGCATGAAATGGAGTTAGACATGTAAAGCAACATCTTTTATCTTTGACTATTTTTTATCTTTCCAATAGCGTCATTTTCCGAGCTGTAAAGCAATCTGAACTTGAGTGTTTACCTTCACAAAAAATGCAAGCTTTCTTCACATCACTATTTGAAGTACTCGTTAATAAACCCATAGCTGTAGGTATTTTATCTCTCAAATTTTCAGAACTAAATTGCTTCTTTTTCAAGGATTTATACTCTTGGCCCTTTCCTAATCCAAAACCAGCTACAGCCTAAGATATCCTTTCTTCTCCTTCAACTTCTTTTTTCAAAAATTGCATTAAATTATTTAATCTTTCTTTTGCGTCAGTGTTAGTGTTGAAAATATTACTTCGATTCCAAGCTTTTAAAAAATTAGCTGGGAAACAAGATTCAACCATAGGGTACAAAATAGACGCACATTTATCTGTCGTTACACCTAATGTTTCCAATGCACGCAAATAAGATTCAAGCTTATCATACAAAGAAGTTAAGGAGAACTTCTCCTTAGTTTGTACAAAAATGATCAATTTTAGCAATTCTCTAACATATACTTCAACTAAAATATCTTCTCTACCAAAGCGCGATTGTAAACTCTCAATAGCTTTTTGATAATTGGCGCCAGTTGGCGGAAAACTTTCAACTACTTCCCTTGCGCGAGAACCAGAAACTGTTGCCTGGATTAAATATTGGAATTTGTCTTCTGAAACAATATCCTCATCTTTATGAATCTGTTCAAATTGACTCCAGAATGGGAGCCAATCTTTAATATTATCGCCAAATTGTCTAAATTCCAATCTAGGCAACGTAAACTTTCTTTTAGAATTTATTTAAATTAGCAGTAGAATTAGAAGAAAATGACTTGCCTCTATTTTGACACTGTATTCTCGCCAACTCGAATTCTTTTCCGGCTTAAAGTTTCCTTATTTCAAGTTCTTCTTTATTCTTTTCAAGCTTCTTGCAATTTTCGTTCTGACACAACATTTCTTAAAAATTCTTGCCCGAATTCCGGATCGTTCTTGTATTCATTACTATATAAAATAAGACCCTTCAATCCTGCAATTGTGATATTCAATGATATTTCTTCTCCAATTTCAGCAGCAACATATTTAAAATCTTCTTTTTTAAAACCTTTTACTGCTTGAAACATCTTAATTTATCTCATAGTATCCCTGTTCGGGTGCCACAAAATATTAAAGCTTCCAAAAGAAAATATAAACTAATTTTCTTAGCTTTCAAAAATATTATAAGGACACCAAATCACTTTTTCCACACTTCTAATCGAAGTAGTTTTAATTAAAACTCGTGCTACGGTGGCTAGCAATTTGAAATAAGAGATAAATGTTTTCGAAGATCACCGATCCAAAAAAGAACTTTATTCTACCAAATTAATTCTAAACATAAACAATCGAACAGAACAACTCGTGTTGCCATTCACAAAAAACTAAATAGTAATACAATTTTATTACTAACGTTGCCATCTGAAATTTAAAGTTTGTAATATGTAATTAAAAATAAATAAACAATATATTTTCAGCAATAATCGTTTGGTGAAGTAGTATATGAACTACTAAATAAGATTAAATGGAAATAATGTTTTCAATTTTGCTGTTCTATTAATAGAAGATTTTGTTGAAATAAATGACGGTTTAGTTTGTTTTTTGGTGCCGTAAAATTAGTTTAAAACGTAATTTAAATACGTAAAATAGTTGGTGTCCGCGCATTTCGAATCATAACGGAAAGCGAAAAAGCTAAATGAACAAGCATTGAGGAAGTTGTTTACAGTTTGCACTAATAATATTTAAAAAGCATTCCAAGATGGGAAACCATCAACCGATGATTTTATTGCACTGCAAAAATGCTTCAGGATAAGAAAGCCAGGAAATTGTTTCGGCGGCTATCCAAAGCAAAGATTTCGCTACGGCATTTGAAAATAATTTCGAAGAAGCAGAAACCTACAAAGATAGGTACTGTTAATATTCATCTATTTTAGAAAAATTATATACATATACAAGCGTCAGCGTCCTCAGAAGAAAGTGCATCTCAGTTAGATATTTCCCAAAAAACAAAAATGATGCTTCCAAAAATTGAACTGGTAAAATTCAATGGCGACATTAAAGAATGGCTCAAAATTTGGATTCAGTTCAAACGTATTCATGAAGATGTTAACTTGCATAAAGAGGATAAGTTCCAACATTTGATCCAAAGTATGGTGGTCGAAACACGAGTTCTCGAGATCTTGTAGATGAATATCCATCTACAACGGAAAACTATGACAAGTACATCGACAGTTTATGGATGAGATTTGTCCGTGAAGAACTTTTAATCGAGTTCTTCGTCAGAGAGTGAGTGAGTGATTTTGGGGTTTATTGGTGCAAGAGCCGATTTCGGCTATACTGCGCCAAACATTTGTTTTAATATCTGTGGTCTAGACGGGAAGAGAGAAAGAAAGAATGAATTGAATGACAAGGAAGAGGGTCGAAAATAGAGAAGGATCACTAGGGTACCCCGGGTTCGTGAAGCCCGTGTTTACCAAAGACAGTAAACCCCGTGGGAAAAGGAAAAGATCACTAGGGCACCTCAGGATTGTGACACCCGTACTCACCTAAAGAAGGTGAGCCCCCTGAGGGGTCTACGTCAGAGAACTGCTGTCGCTTGTTATCAAGAATGTAACTAATTCCATATCTAAAAGTGAAATAACTCAACTTTACGATCAATTGAAGTTTCATTTAAAGTCACTTGAATCCATTGGCATGACGTTAGACAAGTATGCAGCAATGTTGTTACCCCTAGTAGACTCCTGCATTACTGAGGACTACTCTGTATTTGGCTGAGAAATCCATCTGTTTCTACTGCAGAAGAATTTTATAGTCAAAAATTAACGCAGTTGTTAAAATTTCTCAGATTAGAAGCGGAAGACGAACAAAGAGTTTTGTTGGCAAAATCTGGTTTTAAATCACAGGATATTTCCAGAAATAAAACGGAGCAAAGTCATTGAAATGAGGATGAAAATACTCTACCTACAAGTGCAGCTATAGTGAGCACAGGTAAGGATAAGGGCCAGTTAAAAAATGTATATTTTGAAGTAAATTTAATCATAAGAGTTCTGAATGTTACATTGCTAAAAAAACGTCTTTAGTGGATAGAAAGAGTGTTATAATTAAATCTAAGGCATGTTTCAACTGTTTAAAAGAGAAACATTCAGCATGTTTTTATCGAAACAAAAATTTACGTTGTGGCTTCTGTAATGATAAATGGTATCATATTTTGCAATGCCCTAAAAAAGAAGAATTAAATAAAGTAGAAATTGAAAATGCTATAAATAACAATCTAACCAAACTCAGGAAGAATTACAAAATGTGTACTTGCAAGAGATTCCACTAAAGGTTAGTGGTGGCAACAGGGAGCTGGTCACGCAATGTTTATTAGATAGTGAGTCAGAAAATTCATACTTAACTCAAAGGGCCATTTCTCAATTAAGCTTACGGTCCATTGGGAAACAGACCTTGATTCACGGTTTGTTTGGGGGAAGGGAATCAAGCCTTAAACAACTTTCAAAATATAATGTAAAAATACTTACGGACAAAAAAAATAGCGCACCAAGAAATAATTGCGGGATCGTAAACAAAACTTGGCATGAAGGTACATATCGGGGAGATATGCAAATGATTTGAAAGGCAGCGCGATTACGCATTAGGTATAGCCGGTAGAGGGCGTTTAACTTCGTTCTCCGTGGAGTATAAAACAGGTAACCAAAGCTTGCTAAGTGTGCTGAATCATTTACAAAAGAAGATGTGAGGTTGACATGCCATTACGCCATTTTCGAAAAAAATATGAGCAGCTGTCGCAGTTTGAGAGGGGGAGAAGTATCAGCGTGATGGAAGCTGTGTGGTCAGCTAGACAAGTAGCTCGTCAGTTAGGCCGCTCTGATTGTGTTGGGAGGTGGTGTTGGAACCAGTGGATCCGAGAAACGTCATTTACACGAAGAACAGGCTCAGGACGCCCTCGACAGACCAGTCGTTGAGAAGACCGCCACATAGTAAGAAATGCAAGCGTGCAGCCAACTGCTTCATCGACCGCCATCCAAGCACAAATAGTACTTTCACTAGGGGGTCCTGTTTCCTCGAACCATACGAAGGCGCCTGGCTGAAGGACATTTGGGATCATGGCACCCATTACGTGTGCTATCCTTGACACCCACCTATCAATGTCTCCGTTTGGAGTGGTGCCGCGCACGAGGAAACTGGACTGCAGCAGAATGGAAGCAGGTCATCTTTAGCGGCGAATCCAGATTCAATCTCAGCAGTGATGGCAATCGTGTTCGAGTGTAGAGACCTTGTGTTGAACGCCTCAATCCTTCCTTTGCTTTACATCGACACACCGCTCCCACAGCTGGTGTGATGGTATGGGGTGCCATTGCCTATAATACACGGTCACCCCTAGTATTGATCCGTGGTACCATGGTAGCCCAGCGGTATGTCTGTAACATCCTGCAACCACATGTTTTGCCACTCATGCAATGGCTCACAGGAACCATTTTTCAACAAGACAGAGCTTGGCCTTACACGGCAAGGGTGTCACAAGACTATCTCCGCAATGTTACTACCCTTCCTTGGCCTGCCCGATCCCCAGATTTGTCTCCAATCGAGCATATCTGGTTTCATTCGGGACGGCGAGTTGGGCATCCTACAAGTTTGAACAAATTAGAGGCAAAGTTATAGCAAATATTGAACAAAATGCTTTAAAACATCATACAGAACTTCTATGAGACTCAATGCTTGATCTATCGCATCATGCATTTGCGCTAGAGGGGGTTCAATAAGGTATTAAATTAAGGTATCCTCCGTTCTTTTGCCTTTTTATCTGAAATAAATGATCCTTTTTATTTGATTTTCTAATCATTTACTTATATCAAAGTAGTCATTACGTATGTAAAATTTCGTTTCATTTTTACGACTCCTTCCTCGTGCACTAATTTTTTGTCCATGAGTGTAAAAAGACTTAAAAGGCAAGTTTTACTGACTGCTTGAAGTATTATTGGAGGAAAAGATTTGTGACATTTTGCCAAAAATTACAGATAAATGTTTAATTTCTGAACTAAAGAAGAAGAATATTTATATTTTCAGGATGTAGTTTCTCGCGTATCATATATTAATCTCTTATTAGGAGCAGATGCACTAGGATTGACTTATACAGGAAAGCTCATTAAATTAGAATGTGATTTAACGGTGGCAGAGACACATTTAGGTTTTGCGTTAATGGGTAAATATTCTAAAATTAACTAAGCAAAGTCCTTATCTGCTATAAATGAGCAACAGAATCCTAGGTCTGTCATGAGTATGTTGTCCAATCAAATATTGCCCTTTGATGTTAAGGAATTGCGGAGTTTTTAAACCATTGAAATAAGAGATCCGATAGAGAATTTAAAGGGAAGGGAACTTAATTCTGAATCCTCCCAAAATATTTGAAAATGAGTTAGATATTCTTTTAAACGGAAGGTATCTATTAAAATTGCCGTTTAAAATAGAAAACAGTTTGGCGAGTAGCAAAAACATAACTTGGAAAAGATACCAAAAATATGCCAAAGTTTAATTGAAACCAATTCTTTCGACGATTATGTGTCTGTTTTCAAGAATGGGAAAATCTAGGAATAATTGAAAGAGTCTCAGATATAATGAAATTTTTAATGATGGGTATTATCTACCTCATAGAACCATAATGACACCTTCTAAGACCACTAAGATACGCCCTGTTTTTGATACTACTGCTAGGGATGGGAGGGGGAATTTCATTTAACGATGTGCTTCAGAAAGACAGCAGTTTGATAGAGTTAATACCAGACATATTAGATAGATTTCGTTTCTACCCTATCGGCTTATCAGCCGACATTGAGAAAGCCTTCCTGCAGTTTGCTACAGCCCCTGAACATAGAGAATTCTTTTTTACCCTCTTGAGAATAATAGGGAAATGGTTTATAGGCCTGTCGGGTTGTTTTCGGAGTTTGTTAAAGTTCTTTCTTATTGGCAGCTTCTTTAAATCATTTGCTTGAACATTCTTCGTTGGAGTGTATGGAAATTATTTCTAAACTCAAACATTCATTCTATGTCGATAATTATGTTAGTGTTTATACTGAGTAGGAAGTAGGGAACTTTATTTCTAGTGCTAAGGCTATCTTGAACAAGGGATGTTTCAATTTGAGGAACTGGGAGAGTAATGCCAATGGTCCAGGTGTCTCTAAGTGTACGGGAGATACAAACTTAAACTTACAAGGAGAGAGATACACTTAGATGCTCTTCATTAGATACAGATACACTTAGATGCTCTGTAATGAATGAAATTCTTCAAAACATGGTAATACGACAAAAAGTACAATTTTGTCATTTGTGCAACAGTTCTATGATCCTGTTGGAATTTTATTTGTCGCTACCTTATTACCTAAAATTTGGCTCCAAGAAGCACGGAAAATTAAATTGGCCTGGGATGACCCCCTACCACCAAAGACGTATAACAGGTTTTCCAGATGGCTACTTGAAGGGGCATGTTTAAGTAAGGTAAAAATTCCAAGATATATAATTGTTAGTGGAAAGTCAGAGTTGTATTTTTTGTAGATGCGTCTAAGAACGCTTATGCGGCCTATATTTTTGATAAGTTAGTTACCAATAATGGCTTTCATCTGATGAGCCAAAACAAGAGTGGCATTAATTAAAACGATATCAATACTACAGGTTAGAACTGCTAGCCTGTAGTATTGGTGCAAGACTAGCTCTTTCGGTTTGGACAGCACTTGACCTATCACACCTTAAGGCGATATGGTACCCTAAAAATCATCAAACTATCGAAATTTTTTTATTAGCTTATTTGATACCTCGAATCTTTATAAACATACCTGCAAAATTTCAAAGCTTTACCTGCATTTTTTATCAAGTTTTGGAGCAATATTTGATGCTGGACAGCATCTACCAAGCCCACATTTCAGGTCATCTGCTAGAAAAGAGCCTGATAAAAAATGAATAAACTATTTTTCTACCACGTGTAAAAGAGGATGACGTATGTAGAATTATATATGCAATAACAAATCATTTCAAGAAAGAATTGTGCAATTCATACAAAAATTCTAGTTTGTGTATTGTTTATTGGAAGAGCAAATGGATTTGGTCAAGATTTTAAAGTTGTGCGTGCTTTTTATGATATTATTATGAAGGAAATTAAAACTTCAAAACGGATTCTCCCAAAGCACAAATACTAAATATAATTTTGATAACAGATAATTAAAAATCTAATTCGCAAGACTAGCAAAACTCTCCCATTTTTATATATTTGTTTTTGGTGATATATGTACATCCCATGTAAGTGAAATTCAACACAATTATTATTAAAATATTTTAAGATATTTATTTAAGCAAATGCACATATGCAGTTTTTAGATTTTGATATATTTTACCTATAAATTGTTATTTTATTTTGCTTTCATTCGTGTACAATATTTGACATGCGAAGGCTTTTAAAATCATGGAAATAAAAAAATAAAGGCATAAAAATCTTTTGTACAAGTACATCTTGTGTATTATTTGAGTAGACAAACTGTGCATGGAATTAGCTCTGATGTGTGCGTATTTATTTTTTTAAAATAGTTATTAAGATAAAGTTTTATGAAATATTGATATTTCATTTGTTTTCTTCAATATATTCATTATGACAGTATACTGTTTAATTGTTCTTCATTTTTGCAATTTCTTATGTAAGCAGTTTTAAATAAACTAATTAACATTTCATAAAAGTTTCAGACTATTTGATGAGTATTATACCATGCTATTCATGGAATGAAAATTTCAAACTCATTTTTCTCCATGTTGAATTTTTGTACATATACTATTATTCAAAATCCTAAGCCTTTTTTGATAATTGAAGTATGGGTTTGAAATTTTTTATACATGTTCTGAAATGTATGTTTTGTAAAACTGTACGTGGAATTAGCTCTAACATGTTTAGTGCTTTTTCTAAAAAAATTTCAAAATCAAAATTAATGTTTTTTTGAGAATTTTTGGAAGCTTAATTAGAAAAAAAAAACTAATAAAAATTAAAGAGCAGCAGTAGAAAAAAAACCCATGCACAGTTTTATGTAGTATATTATAAGGTACTTGGAAAAAATACTTGGAAAGAAAAGAAACATATTTAATAAAGCCTTAGAAATTTAAAAAATGTTTAAAAAAGTTCAAAAAGTTTAAGTTTTACAAAATTTTGTAACAAATTAAAATTTTTTTTTGAATTATTATCAAATATTAACCTTTACAAAATACAATTAAAACCAAATATGAAATATTAAGAATAAAAAAAAATTGTGAAGATGGTACTATATTGCTTTAAAACAACATTTTGGACAGATTCTATGGTTGCAATGTGGTGGATATTTGTTTCTAATCGAGTCAGAGAGATAAATGAGGTAATCTACGAAAATTGTAGACATGTCCCAGGAATTTCAACCCCAGCAGATGTTCTCTCAAGGGGTTGCACTCCGCAACAATTGTTAGATTTAAAATAGTTTATAGGTCCTGCCTGGTTAAGGCAAGAACCAGGGGATTGGTCAACAACAAAAATAGACTGTTAGGTTAAAGAGGTAAATGGTTAAAGGAGAATGGTCACATTGTGTAGCATTAACGTAAAAGAAAACTTTCCTTGTGTGTGGTACGCACAGAAATTTTCAAATTATCATTCTATAATCAGGTTAGTAGTATGGATAAAAAGATTCATTGTTAACTGTCGTAAGAGTCCTGAGGATAGAAATGGGGGAGAAATCTCCAACTCAGAATTTGAGAACTGCGAAAAAGATACTTATAATGACTGTTCAAAAGGAATGTTTCTCTAATCCAAGGAATGTACCTTTAATCATTGTAGGTAAAGATAATGAGGGATTATTGCATGTTAAGTCTAAAATTACCAAACGGAAGGGCGATTCTTGCTTTTTAACACCCATCCTCCTTCCAGCAAATTGTGCGTTAACCACACGACTAGTTGCACAAATCCATTTGTCATGGGGCTACTCAAATACTGCTTTCAATAATAAGGGGAAAATATTGGATTTTGAAATCGAGAACTGTCAGATAGATTATTAGAAAGTGTGTAATGTGAGACGATACAGCGCAGGACCAACTATCAGTGCACCAGTTGCCTTGCCTGAATACCGAGTTAGGGATGAAAAAGTCTTCGAGGTAATATGTATTGATCTAGTTGACACCCTCTTTTTTCTAAATGATGATAAAGTGTGAATTGTCTTATTTACATGTGCGGTTTTTCGAGCCATATATCTTGAAATTGTAACCTTCTTGTCTAGTGAAAGTTTTTTCCTCTCATTGCGTTGGTTCATAGCTATTAGGGGCAGACCAAAGACAATATATACAGACAATGTATTCAATTTTAGAGGTTCTGTTACAGAATTACAAGGTCTAGACCAGGGGTCGGCAACCAATATCACGCGTGCCACATGTGGCACGCGGTACAATTCTCAGTGGCACTCTGTACTACTCTACAAATTTGTCAATTTTTTCGTGGATGGAAGTTGTTAAATTTGTGAATGGACCTTATTTGACAAACATCTTCAGAATTATAGACATTTACGGAATAGTGAAACAATCTGGAAGATAACTCTAAAGATAATTTTACAGCTATTTTGTAAATTATTGAATGTCATTCCTAATGAGATTTAATTGTTTGAAGTGAGAAAATTGCATGTACTCTGCTTTTGTTTCTACATATCTAAGTAAAAAATCTTTCGTCATATGAAAAATATTTCGAATCCGCAAAGAAATTGTTTAACAACTGAATGCTCACAATCGTGTCAAATTGAAAGCCATAAATTATATCCCTGATTTTGCGATAGAAAATAGAGTGGCGCAAGCACTGGGTTCGCATTAAAATTTTCATTTATCGTTTTTTTTTATAATGAAGAGAAATACTTATATTTTGTGTTGTCTATTTCTTATTTTAGTAAATACGTTTAAAAATACATGATATATGCACAGTTTTTAGTTTTTAATTTTGTTGAAGAAATAGTTATATTTTATGCAGTTTATTTTTATGTTAAGAAATATCTTTAAATGATGCAAAATTAACGCGTAATAAATTTGTAAATATATCTATATTATTGACTTATATTCTCTAACTCTGTATGCATTATCACGGGAATCGAATTGTTTTAAAAACATTTTACTCTGTGGCACGCTGAACCATATTAATAGATTGGTTTGGTACGCCACAGCTAAAAGGTTTCCGACTCCTGGTCTAGACTGTAGTAAAATACAACGCGCATCTGAACTTCAAAGCATAAAGTGGAAGTTCATCCCACCCACCGCAGCTTGGTGGTGGGTGATTGTATGATGACTGTAAGGCTCATTACAGTCATCAAAGATCTTCTGAGACGTACTTTGGAGAGAGCAATTCTCTCTTATGAAGAGTTACTCACCATCTGCTGTGACTAAGAAGGATTCATAAAATCTCGCCCCTTTACTTACATATCAGAAGACTTAGAGGATTTGATCGCCATTACTCCAGCTATGTTTCTCATAACCAATACCCCTGCTGAAGTAGCAGACTTGGATCTCAATGATTTTGCCAAATTCCAACGAAGAGTGAGATTCCGTGCCAAATTATTCAAAGACTTGAAATGTAGATTTCGTAAGGAATATTTAGGACTGTTGGCTCAAAAAAGTTCTAAGCCAATATCTCCCAAAATGAAAGTTGGAGAAATTGTCCTTGTAAAAAATCCTATTAAGAAGAGGTTATATTAGGTTTTAGCTATGGTGTTAAAATTATTACCTGTTCAGGATGGTAACGTTAGAACCCTGAGGTTGAAATATGGTAATGCAATGATAATTCGGCCTGTTCAGAGGTTATTTCCTTTGGAAATACAGCCTGAAGAACTCCCAATTGCAACTGTTGGTATGGAAAAGGTTCCTGAGCCATCGACCTCCTCTGAAGTGCCAGTAGCCTATACTGATCAAGAAGTCAACCCAGAGTTGACCGAAGTAACTCCTGCTATGGACAGTTGTAAGTTTCCGAGGTGTGGACGTAAGATCATACCGCCTCAAAAACTGGACTTATTGAATTTGACGGTCTTTTTTGAGGCATAATTGACTCAAAGGGCGAATGTGTTAGGTCTATAATAAAAATAAATAAACCATAATCGTTTGATGAAGTACACTGGTGTAAGAAGTGATGGGAGGCCGGCAATGGAGTTGGTCCCCAAATAATCAGTAATTTGTATATCCCCCTTGTTTACAGGATGTGGTTGAAATTCCTTAGTTCAGGGACCTGGGAGTTGGTGTCAACGAGTACGCAGGGTTGAATGAACTCTTAAATTTAATTAAAATCGCAACTTTTGTAACTTTGCGCTTGGGGACCAAAATGGGGTTGTGGGTCAAATAGTGCATGTAGGCACAAATGGTGGGATTTGCCATCCCTTAAAAGGGCGCCGAGTGACAATTTTTGGGACTCCCTAGTTAGCTTTTCTGATTCTTGACTTTTTAGGAAAAACCTTAGGTCTTCTTGTCCGGTGGACAATGCCACCCCCCCATCACCTCACCTCCGTTTCAGATAAGTGAAATTCTTAATGTTTGTTCATAGTTCTCTTATTCTTCAATTTTAATAGTGTTTAATCTAAATGCTAAATTTCGTAATGTATTCTAATTGTAATAAACTAATTTTTTAAAATTTAATCCGAGTAATTTCATTAATTTTGCGTTGTCTTTGAAATCGATTAAGTACTAGCCACTATGTTGATGCGGACTAAGTTAAATAAGCGAATCTTGGTAGTTGTTAAGATGTTAATTAAATTAAGCGGAAACTTACAAGTAAAATTAATGAGCGCCGCATCAGAAGTTAAGAAAGTTTGCATATTTTATTGAATTTCAGGAAAAGAACTGAACAGAATGAAAATACACTGCCTCTAAATAAAAATGCAAATCTTGTACGGCAAATACTTAATCGTATACGTGTGTGTAGGTGGAGCCAGCAGAAAAACAGGGTTTATAAGCGCATGTAAGTTAAGACGTATTTCGTCCGCCAGCACACCTCGGCGAATTTCTTGGTGTTATTTTGAAGCAATCGATTCAATTCAAATTGTAACAGTAAAAATGAGTAATAACCAACGTTTAGATGATGAAATGAGGTTTCAAGTTGTTGAGAAGGTAGAATCAGGCCAATGTTAAGCCCAGATTTGTAGAGAGTTCAATTTAATGCCCAGCGTCGTGTGTAACTTATGGAAACAGTTCCAGGATAGTGGATACATCGAGAGAAAGCCTGTGCAAGGTCGTCCAAGATTGACGTTTGTCTATTATAGCGAGGCGTAACAGAGGAGCTAAAGCTTTTCTCAGCTCTCTCGTTACTTGTATGCAGCCACAGGAACCGTGTATCATGGGTGACTGTTTCAAAAAGACTTCATGAGAGAGGGTTGTTTGCCAGAAGACCTGCTGTTTGCGTCCCTTTCGCGTCTACGAACAGGAGAGTCCGTTTAGCATGGTGCAGACAGCATAGAGATCGGAGTATGGATCAATGTTTGACCGTTCTGTTCACCGATGAGTCCCGTTTCTGCCTAAACACCAGTTCTCGCAATACGTTCATATGGAGAGAACCAGGGACCCACTACCTACCCTCCAATGTTCGCAAAATCAACAATTATGGCGAAGGGGGTTTAATGGACTGGACAGGCATCATGTTGGATGGCCGTGCACCTCTCAATGTCTTTGAAAAGGGCTCTGTGACTGGTGTGAGGTCTTGGAGCCCTATGTTCACCTTTTCAGCCGTGCATGTGGCCCCGTTCTCATTTTAATGAACGATAACGCGAGACCACATGGAGCACTTCTGGTCGACGAATTTCTAGAGAGGGAGGATATTCGCCGTATGGATTGCCAGCCAGGTCTCCAGACCTCAATCCGGTCTGGAAAGCTCTGGGGAGGGCAATTGCAACTCGCAATCCCCCTCCGAAAACCATCCAGGAAATGAAAACAGCGTTGCTGAACGATTGGGATCAATTGCTGAAAGAACTCATAAACTGCCTTATTTCAAGTATGACAACACGCTGCGAGGTCTGTATAGTTGTAAGAGGAGGCTATACTCCCAATTAACCCAATTCTTTTGTTTATTCTGTAACCGCTGTTTTATACCCCCCCCCCCAACTCCAACGAGTGTTACGCTTGATCATGCGTGTGTACTGCAATTGTTGAATGGTTTTTTGTTTTGTAATTGTATCAATGTATGTACATAACAAATTTCATTAAAATCGGTCCAGTAGTTCTAGAGATAATCGATCAAGTCTGAAAATTCTCTTAATTCCTTACACCAGTGTAGTATA